>JAXQQM020082544.1:0-185921 GCA_034641835.2 Pinus albicaulis
ATAGTGTTGGAGCTCAGATGCACAGCAATTACTAAAACAAATACTCAGCACATAATCACGCACATAAAGACACAGCAATTAACGTGGTTCACCCAACCATTCTGGGCTACGTCCACACAACATAGGCATAGGCAATCTTATTAATCAAACAGGAGATTACAAACTCTCACACCCTCACTCACTCACAAAACCATCCGTATGAGTACCTGTTTTATAGCAAGGAGAATCTAACTGCCTCATAAATCCTCTCACATCAAATTTAGGATGCATTAACTCTCTCCCAACAACCTGGAGCTAATCTAGCAACAAATTCCTAATTTTTGTCACCTACTGAGATTTTTGACTATTTTAATAAAACTGAAAATCTCAACAATCTCCACCTTGACAACAATTAGCCTGATGCCCTGTTTCTTTATTATTTATTTTTTCTGCAAGCCAAGAGAAGCCAAACACCAACGCAGCTTCTCCAACAAAACTGGTTTCGTGAACATGTCTGCACATTTTTCCTTTGTATGCACCTTTTCAAGAGAGACTCCCCTTTCAGTGATAACCTGTCTTACAAAATGATACTTAATTGGAATATGTTTTGATTTACTATGATAGGCCAGATTCTTAGCCAAATGTATTGCACTTTGACTATCACAAAGTAACCTGATGTTGTCTTGTAACCTACCAAACTCACCAAGCAAACCTTTCAACCAAACTGCCTCTTTGCAAGCATGCGAAGCAGCAATGTATTCTGCTTCAGTAGTGGATAAAGCAACAATTTTTTGTAGCTTTGACATCCAGCTAATAGCTCCACCTGCAAGAGTAAAAACGTACCCTGAAGTTGACCTTCTCTTATCCAAATCACCTGCAAAATCGGAATCAACATATCCGCAAACAAATTCACTACTCTTATTGTAAGTGATACAATAACTACTTGTGCCTCTCAAATATCGAAGCACCCATTTCACTGCTGACCAGTGTTCTTTACCCGGATTTTCCATATACCTGCTGAAAACCCCAACTGCATGTGAAATATCTGGTCGAGTACAAACCATTTCATACATTAAACACCCTACTACATTGGCATATGGAATTCGAGACATATAATCCTTTTCTTCATCTGTATTAGGACATAAACTCGAAGAAAGCTTAAAATGGGAAGCTAAAGGGACTGATACAAGCTTCACATTGTTCATACCAAACCTCAAAAGTATTTTCTCAATATACTTCTGTTGTGATAGCCACAGCTTACCATTGCTCCTGTCTCTGAAAATCTCCATGCCCAAAATCTGTCTTGCTGCTCCTAGATCTTTCATATCAAACGTCCTTGCCATCTGAGTCTTCAACCTGTTGATTTATTCAATGATTTTGCTTGCTAAAAGCATATCGTCAACATACAACACTAAGATAATGAACATGCCATTACTTAACTGCTTAAAGTAAACACAATGATCATATTCACTTCTAATATATTTTTGACTCAACATGAAAGAATCAAATTTCTTGTACCACTGTCGAGGCGACTGCTTCAGACCATACAATGACTTCTTGAGCCTGCAGACAAATTTCTTATTGCGATGCTGAACAAACCCTTCCGGTTGTTCCATATATATTTCCTCATCTAAGTCTCCATGTAGAAATGTAGTCTTAACATCTAATTGCTGCAACTCTAAATCAAGCAAAGCCACTAATGCTAACACAATTCTAATTGAAACAATTTTAACCACTGGTGAAAAAATCTCATGAAAGTCAATATCGGCTTTCTGAGAAAACCCTTTTGCAACCAGTCGCGCTTCGTACCTGTCCTCCATATCATTCACACCCCGTTTCAGCTTGAAAACCCATTTACACCCCACAGTTTTCCTGTCTTTCGGAAGCTCAACCAGATCCCACGTGCCGTTCTTACTTAAGGCCATCATTTCTTCCTTCATAGCTGCTTTCCATTTGTCACTTTTTGAACCTTCTATAGCTTCCTGATAGCACAGAGGTTCATCATCGTTAGTTGTCAAAGCAACTGAAGTAACATAATCATCATACCTTCTCGGTGGCCGTTTGATTCTTGTCGACCTCCTTAAGGATGTTTCTGGCGCTCCCTCGATTGGCTGACTACCATCTATAGGACCTTCTTCATGATCTAAACCTGAACCCTGTTCATGACTAGTATCTGAACTATGGTCATCATGACTATCATTAGAAGTGCTGTCAAATTGAATGTGCTGAAAGTCAGATACATCATCCCGTTTCAATCTACTATCTACATCTAACTGTACAAGAGAGGATTCATTAAAATTTACATCTCTGTTGATGATGATTTTGCGGGTAGTAGGATCCCACAATCTATATCCCTTTGTTCCAACACCATACCCAAAAAAGACATACCTTTTAGACTTTGGATCTAACTTAGTTCACTGATGTTTAGGCACTAGAGCATATGCATCACAACCAAACACTCTGAGTTTAGAATAGTCACAAGGATGTCCTTTCCATACCTCTTGCGGAATCTTGCAGTCTATCGCCGTCGATGGAGATCGGTTTATCACATAACAAGCTATTGCCACCGCTTCCGTCCACAACTCCTTTTGCAACCCGGCGTTACTCAGCATACTCCTTGCTCTCTCTAGAAGAGTCCTGTTCATGCGTTCAGCAACTCCATTTTGCTGAGGAGTATAAAGCGTGGTCTTATGTCTCTCGATCCCTGCATCCTTGCAATAGCTGTCAAACTCCTTGGAAGTAAACTCACCACCATTGTCAGTTCTTAAACATTTTATTGTTCTACCAGTGTTGTTTTCTACCAATGCTCTAAACTGCTTGAAAATTGAAAAAACATCAGACTTTCTTTTCAACATGTAGACCCACACCTTCCTAGAAAAGTCATCAATAAATGATACAAAATAAGACGAACCACCATATGAGGTTGTAGGGGCTGGTCCCCAAACATCTGAATGGATATAATCAAGTATGCCTTTACTAGTATGTTTGCTTGTTTTAAACTTTTGCTTACTTTGTTTGCCAAACAGACAATGTTTACAGAAATCTAACTTTCCAGACTTTAGATTAGGAAGTAATTTGCGATCAGCCAAAATCTTTAACCCTCTTTCGCTCATATGGCCCAACCTTTGATGCCATAGGCGAATGGAACTACTGTCATGTTCAGACACCGTAGACACATGATCTGACCCTGTTCTTCCTTCTAATTGAAACATATTTCCTACTTTCTTAGCCTTCATTACTAGTAAGATACCTTTATAGATTTTCATAACTCCACCTTGAATTATAGTTTTATATCCATTTGAATCAAGTGCTCCTAATGAAATCAAATTTTTTCTTAAATCTGGTACATGCCTCACATCATTTAATATTCTAGTTGTACCATCAAACATTTGCAGTTGTATACTTCCTATCCCAACAATATTAGATGTGACATCATTACCCATGTACACGACTCCATCATTAACTGATCTATACGTCTTAAACCATTCTCTATGAATACACATGTGGTTTGATGCACCGGAATCTAACAACCAATGTTGATCATGATTTGACATATTAACAGACAACACTTCGTCGCTTATACCTGAACCAGATGCCGAACCTGTATCTGTCGTGTTTTCTTCCTTCTTCTCTGTTGATGAAGCTTCTTCAGCAGCCTGCTGTCGCTTCCAGCAATCCTTCTTCAAGTGTCCAGCTTTCCCACAATGCCAGAACTTCACCTTTGTCTTCTTTCCTTTAGACTTTGAACGAGAGTTGCTATGCTTACCCCCGGAGTGTCTCTCTCTCGAGCGACCTCTGGCCATCATTACCTCTGATGTAGAGGTGTCTGCATTCGACCTCTTCCTCGTCTCCTCAGACAACACGGCTCCAAGCACATCGTTCTCAAAACGGGCACCTTTGTGTTTTCGCCATCTTGTATCAGCAAAAAACACAATAATCTCCAGAACCCAACTTTAAATAAATGAAGTTTGTGTTTAAAAAATGCCTTTGCCTTTAAAAAACAAACAAATATCTGCCCTTTGTACTTCACATACAAATCTCTGCCATATGCACTTATATGCCTTTGCTTTCAAAAAAACAAATGCTACCCTTCACCTTATAGAAAAAGGCCTTTCTCCAAATGGCATATTACAATTCAAATAAACCCCATTTAAATTGATTATTGTCCTTTTCTTAAGAACCACCACTTCTAAAATCGATTTATTCTCTTTTTTAAAAACACCACTTCAAAATACCATATAAAAATGGCAATTTAATAACATCGATTTTAATTTTTACGAACTTCAAAGTGATACCAAATCGATTTAAAATGGCACTTGCATACCATTAATACTCCAATATAAAAACGATTTTAATAAAGAACTTTCAAAAAACAATGGCAAACGACTCACGTTTTTGTTTTTTTTATCAAACTGTGCTCAGCAATCACCGTTTGACATTGAAACAGGGCTCAGTCTTCGGTCAACGGACTCACGGCATTTGACTTTATAAACCGGCTTTATAAAACTGCAAAACTGCCAACGCCTCTCGGCATTTCAACGCGGCTCAACGCTGACCTCACGCCCTCTCAGCAGGCCCACGGCGTCGTAGCAGTCTCCACGCAGGTTTTCAACAGCAATCAACACTTTTCAACACGGCGCTGTGGACAACCTCCTTTTCACGGCACTGTGGACAACCGACATTTCAGAAATTGATTTTAAACTCTGCACATATCAGTGTTTCCTGCTCACGGCAGTCTGCGCACTTTATTGAATCCGGCCTTGCTGTGGCTCCTCCACACAGATGGCAGGTCAACACAGGTTGGATTCACACAACAATTCAGCCAGGCTCTCAACAGGCCACGCAGATCGACTTGGTTTTCTTCAAAGGGCATTTAATATATATTTCAAAAAACATTCCGATACCTGTCGACACCATGCAACGCTGCCCGGTGACTGTCCCACGCAGCAATCGTTTACCGATATGGTTTGCCCAATGCTGTTGCAACGCTGTTTAAACCTCCCACGCAGTCCAGTAATACTACGCAGCACCACGCACCAGCGCTGATTTTTAATACCTCCACGCAGCAATGTTCTCTGGTCTGCGCGCTGGCGATTCACCTCCAACAAAGCTCTGATACCACTTGTTGAAGATCAGATGCACAGCAAATTATAAAACAAATACTCAGCAAATAAATCATGCACAGGAAAGACACAGCAATTAACGTGGTTCACCCAACCAGTCTGGGCTACGTCCACACAACATAGGCATCGGCAATCTTATTAATCAAACAGGAGATTACAAACTCTCACACACCTCACATCCTCCAAACAATCTGTATGGATACCTGTTATATAGCAAAGAGAATCTAACTGCCTCATAAATCCTCTCACATTAAATTTAGGATGCATTAACTCTCTCCCAACAACCTGGAGCTAATCTAGCAACAAAATTTCTATTGTTGTCACCTACTGAGATTTTTGCCTATTTTATTCAAAACAGAAAATCTCAACATTTATAAATAGCAAAAAGGATGTATATGGAAACTATCAAGAGACAACCAGATATACCAACATCTATGATATCCCAAAGATTCATACTAAACTATGAGACACCACTAATACTAACATAACCGTGCCAACATAAAACCATAGATAAACGCATACCATGCTCTCATTCTAATCAGGTCCTCGCCATGTTCCATCCTTCTCTCAATCCTCTCTACGTACTGCCCGCTTTCACACTGTACATGCTCAGCTTGAGCCCCTGAGCCCGCTTTCGATTGCCTGGTGTAAGAGCCAATATGTTCCGGAAATTTGTGATTTTCTTTCGATCCCTAATACATGAAAAACTCATAATCAGACGCAATTATATATAATCCTAATCCTAATAAATCATAAAATTGTGAAGAACTGAAAAACACTAATGGTAGCTCACATGGCACATTCCACGCCACTTGGATGACTACAAAATGGACAATTAAAAACTGTTTCTAATTTTGGTTGCTTTTTGCGCGGTTGTTTCGATGCAGCAGACTTCTTTCTTTTTCCCATTATAACAGTCGCAAATACTGACTAACAAAACCGGAAACCAAATATGTAATGTAATTTTTTTTTTTAACATTAACCAATATCCATATAAATACATTATTATCATATAGGAAGTATCTATTTCATGGTTAAAATCGAGTGTGCCCAAGTATCTATTTCATGGTTAGAATCTAGATTCTTTCGAGTGGATTCTTTCAAGTCATTGAGCATGCATGCTTTTAATTTTTTTAAATATTTTTAAAAATGATGTACTTTAATAATATAAAGGGTATCTTTTTGGCTAGAACAGTAAACTATTCAGATTTACATACATAATATATATATATATGAATATATTATTATTTTTAAAGTAATTTTAATATGATATAATTATATTGTTCTTGTTTTAGGTGTTTTTTTAAAATATAACTATTTAAATATGATAGATGAAAAATAACATTATTAAGATACAATATTATTAAAATTTTATATTTTTTTATTTAAATTTAACATTATTTAAAATATTTAATAAAATGGTTAAAAAACACATATGTATTATGAAATAGCATTTACATTATAAGTAAAATACACATATTATAAAAAAGAATATATAAATATTACAAAATGGTTTAATCATGCACAAAGATGAAAATAGCATGTTATTCTAAAAATCCTAAATAATATACCACCACAAGTAAAATATCCATAGCAAAAAAACTCAACCATTACCACTTTCACCACTAACAAAGTAATATGAACATATAGTCTTCCATTTTTTTTGAGGTGCTTCTTTTTCTTGTGACATGCTTCTTTTTCTTTTTGCATAAAGAAGACCAAGGTGTTGTACATCAAGAATTGGTGTTCATAGACATTGGAAATGGAATACTATTTATAAGTTGAAAATTAGCAAACTTACAAATTAAACACAATAATTCAATAAAAAAAAACCTCACTACACACATGTAAGGATGATTTTTCTTACTATGGCCAAATTTTCAAGCACTGATTTAATGATCCATTATAAACCTTGATAGTCTATTTCATGTTTTTTTTTATAATAATTTCATCAATCATTAATCTCATCAAGAAAGATAAGAGAAATATATATAGGAATAGTGACACTTACATTATCAGTAGAAAAATCATGCATAGAAAATGAACGTTTTGAAAAAGTGATGCATAGAAAAATCATGTTTGGAGATGCAAAAATAAAATTACTATTTAAAAAGATGAATAAAAAAAAGGAATATCCAAAATTCACTCAAATTCATTTAACATAATATCCAATTATATATAATAATAAAAAATTAAGAAATACCATACATAATACTTAGTAGTATTGGTGTCATTATTATTTCATATCTATATTTCCCATTAACAATAATATAAACATATAAGCAATTATATTAATACAATAAATTGAAAAATCATCCTAAAAAAATTATAATATTATTATTAAATAGATATAATTTATCATAATAGTTCATAATACTTGTGTATGTCAATTAAATAAACCTTAACTATTCCATTAATTAAGAAGAAATCTTTCGGTAAAAATCACATTATCATGAACAAAGTCGACGCGTTTCGAACCAACCAGTGTGGTTCATCATCAGGACTAGGTGAGAGATCAGATCAGTCGTTAAGTTTAAATAGATGTAGGAGATGCAAAGAAAATAGTTGTAACAGCTATTTTGACTAAGAAATCCTCAACGGCTAGTTTTAATAATTAAAACAAAATAATAAAAATAAAATAAAAGTAGTCTACTAATTTAAATATTAATTACAATTTGAAACGGCTAGTTTGAATATTCAAATTAATTATATATTATTATATTAAAATTCTACTAAATATATTTATATATTTATTATTTTTATTTTAAATAAAAATAAAAGTAATAAAATAAAAACAAATAAAATCAAATAATAAATAAATAAAACAAAACTAAAAATAGTTAAATCAATAAAAATTATTAGTGAGCTTCTTGGTTAAAAATAAAAATCCTAATCAATGGTCGTGTAATGTAAGGCTTCCTTTCATTCAGGGTACCACTGATAGGATTGCTAGAATCCTTAGGAAGCATAGGATTTCCTCTTCCTTCAAACCTCTTAACACGATTCGCAGCTCTCTTAACTCTGTTAAAGATCCTGTGAACCCTAAGGATGGAAAAGGTGTCTATCTTATTCCTTGTTCCTGTGGGACGCCTTACATCGGTGACACTGGTAGGTCCATTAGCCAAAGGATATGTGAACATGCAGCTGACATTAGACATGGCAGGTCCCGCACCTCTGCCCTAGCTGAACATGTGGAAAAAACTAACCACCATATATGCATTGAAGAGGCTAAGGTCTTAGCCAAGATTGATCATTTTCATCATCGTAAGTTAAGAGAGGCCCTTGAAATTGAAAAAAGGCCCGTAAATCTCAATAGAGATGATGGTTGGAATATAAGCAGGTGTTGGATTCCTGCCTTATATTCTTAATATATATATATATATATATTTATATATATATATATATATATTTTTTATTTTTTATTTTTTTTATTTTTTAATATATATATATAATATTTATTTATTTATTTATTTTTGAATGAATAGTCGATATTAGAAAAATAAAAATTTTATTTTAATTTATTTATTTTTTATTATTTTATATATATATATATATATATATATATATATTTATATTTATTATTATTATTATTATTATTATTATTTATATATATATATTTTTTTATTTTTTAATATTTTTTATTTATTTTTTAATTTTAATTTTTTTTATTTATTTATTTATTTATTTATATTTTTTAATAAATAAATAAATAAATATATCCTACTAGTTGTTTCCATTTTTAATTTTAATTTTATTGATTTAACTATTTTTAGTTTTGTTTTTATTTATTTATTATTTGATTTTATTTGTTTTTATTTTATTACTTTTATTTTTATTTAAAATAAAAATAATAAATAAATAAATATATTTAGTAGAATTTTAATATAATAATATATAATTAATTTGAATATTCAAACTAGCCGTTTCAAATTGTAATTAATATTTAAATTAGTAGACTACTTTTATTTTATTTTTATTATTTTGTTTTAATTATTAAAACTAGCCGTTGTGGGTTTCTTAGTCAAAATAGCTGTTATAACTGTTTTCTTTGCATCTCCTACATCTATTTAAACTTAACGACTGATCTGATCTCTCACCTAGTCCTGATGATGAACCACACTGGTTGGTTCGAAACGCGTCGACTTTATTCATGATAATGTGATTATTACCGAAAGATTTCTTCAGAATTTATTGATGGATCACAGAAGCCAAAAATCTACTAACCATTAATTATCAAAGAAAATGAGTCATACTTATATTGATCCAGATTGGATCATTATATTGTTCATCATTTATCTCAATGCTTTTAGAGTGAAAAAAGTGGAGGAATCAACTGACAGGATTGTTTTTACCAGCGGGACCTAGTTTGGAGAAACAAGGTCTGAAAACCTTTCAAGAACATTTTGAGGCATCAAATGACATTTTTTTGGGTTAAAAATTATCGTTTTGGTACTGCATATTCCCTTGATATTATATATATATAGTTTTTTCCAACGACATGAGAATTGCATAAATCAAATTCTGTATGCAAAATTTATGTCACCCATAAGTTGACCTTCCTATTTTCACCACCATATTCGAGAGGATGCCATGCTAGACACGTGATTGTGCTAGACACATGATTTTTATGTAGAATAATCTCAAAAATTTAATATTGTAACTTTGGTTAAGATTTGAGGTAGTCAAACCTAACCACTAGGTAAGCTATCAAGTTGTACTATAACGCAGCCATTAGGAGGAAAGGGATTCAATTCTTTCGAGTGGATTTTTATATAGTTGAGCAAAAATATCCAAGAGGGGTAGGAGGTAGAGCACACATACACGATTTGTGCATTGTGGCAACCCATCGGAGACAGGTCATATTTATTTGTACTTGCAACCATATTTACATTCAGAGAAAGAGAGTAGAGTGGCCTCACATTTCAACAGGGTTTTTCTCCTGATAGGGCTTCCCGGAGCATATATTGTGTCAAATGTGTGTGTGGGAATTTATTTTTCCATTCTCTATTTTCTGCATAATTTTAATGTGCCTGCATGCACTATTAACAATAGATATATATATCCAAAAATCTAGGAGAACTATAATACTATAGAATTTCATATTTTTAATATAATATTATCAGATTTGTTGTGATGAATTTCTCATAAAATATCCACAACAATTTAAAAATCATTGATGAAACCTGGACTAAACAGAGGGGGGAGGTGAATTAGTTTAGTCCATTCATGGACATTAAAATTATTTTATTAAACTCATTAACAAAATGATTCCATGAGCAGCTCAATAAATAATGATCAGAAAACTGAGTATGTGAACAACAAGCAATAAGTAGAGTAACACATCACATCAACACGTAATAATAATGCACATGGACACCATATCCCATAAGGAAGAAAACCGGGATTTTATTATTGTTGTGATGCAAAGGCAAGCTCCTACTCCTTATTACATCTGATTTTCTATAGGCTCCAACCTACAAGAGGTTGCTACCTCAAATTTATACAAGCTACAACATGCAAGGAAGCTCCAAATCCCATGTGTTTTCTGCAAGAAACCACCCACAGGAGGCACCTACCTTAACCATATCCAAATGAACAATTTATCAAGACACAACTTGAAAGGAGACCATAATCCCCTCACACAACATGAAAACAATATGCTGATTTACCTAGTTATCGATTCTTCATGTCTCCATTTTTACTTATGCCTCTTCTCCCTTCAAATCTGCTTCACATTAGCTCCATATGTGCATAATATCTCAGTCGGCTATATCACATTCTCCAACTCTCTCACCTCACTATGCGCTCCAAAATGACATCTTTTGTAGTGATATTTTGATGGTTGTTTGTATTCCACATAGGAATACGAAGAGAATAGGCTTGATTCTTTGCCTTCCATTCATTCATTTCCACATACTTCATACATTGAATATTCATCCACAAAATACATAAATAATCCAATATTCAATTCTAGCAATCTGTAGAATGGATCAAATTAATGGCAACACCAATCAAAAATGTATATCATTAATGTATTACAAAAATTAAGCTTCATTCACCTTTTTATTTACCTTGGAGACTTGCCTTTGCATCACAACAATTTATCTCAATCAAGAATTTCACATTATTACAATTTCTTCAATGTAGCAGTTTCACTGCACTTTTGTCTTCTTTGCCTTGTTGTTCATCTATACCTCTGTTGACCTTGATCTACTCCTGCTCTATCAATCACAATATTTACAATAGTCTCCCCCTTTGGCATTGATGGAAACACATCCTCCCCCTTTCATTCCGAGAAATGTCTTCCTTTCGATAATTTCCTCCCCCTTTAACATCAATGACAGGGGGGATTACAAATGTCTTGTAGTCATTAAATGCATTAATGTCCTACTATCTACATTATTTTGTTTTTCATAAATAATGTTGATACTAATAGTGAATGAATGCCACTCCATATTGAATGAAATCCACTCCAAATACACTTTAGAATGATTTTACATTATAAGAGCATTGCAAAATATTGTTGTGAGAACTCTCTGAAAACAAGAATATTGTTGGTAGAACACTTAGCATTAAGAAAACCCAAATTTACTCTACATCGAATGATGACCGTGTGGCTCATAACATCTAAAAAAGAGTAAAATGGCTTAGGATCAACCTTTGGGCAGAATATCTGGCATAACACCAACTTCCATTCAAAAATAATTTCCAATCACTTGCTTAAAGATCACACCAATAATATGAATCACGACATAGAACCATTGAGTGCTGTTATAAAGGAAAATATATAACAATGATATATATATGAAATATTTTTCCAGAATTATTGTTATATAACACTCGAATAATGCTATCAAAGACCATCTCCAATTTAGGGTATTTTTGAGCTTACTGCTACCAAAGAATATTTTGCTAAAAAATGTTGTCCACACATTTGAGTGCAATCAAGAGTCTTTGAATATGAATAAGTCACATTTAAACTGGTTTGATGCGACAAAAAAATATGTGTTTTTGGATAACGTTGAACATATCCCTTTCCAAATATTTTTGGAGTATTAGACCATATATCATTGAAGCATATAATATTACATATATATATACCCAACACTCATATATAACCATCATTCAACTAATAATATCCCTATGTTATCTATCCTTGTTCAACGCAAGCAACTTATGCACTTAAAACATAAGTCCTTACTGCTTACCCACATAGATCCACGAACACTTTCAACTCACTCTACAACACACTCGATGAAACAATTTAATGCAGATATAATTTCTCAAATTTTTTTACCCTTGAGATAATATCATAACCTCCATTTTATGCAACTTCCATAACATATAATGCCATCATATAGCGTCGCATATCAATGTCAATGTCGTGGTAACAACTATTTGTATTATTCGGCCTTCTTAGTAATGAAAACACTCAGACCAAGCATGGGTGTTATCTGAAATGAATATTAATAAGAACTATTTCACCTTGGATAACAAGTTTCCTGTAAATAACATAATGCATTGTATATAATAAAAAACTCTAAATACTTATTTGTTTATCCTTCAGTTCTTTGAATGCTTCTATACAAATTTCCATATATAATGTTATGACAGTTAGAAAATAAAAATCGTATATTATGTTGTATTGACATAGATATTGTTGGTGTCTTTGAGTTGTTCCCGCAGAGTAGTGTGTTGTAATAGCAAGCTGGGTCATTAAAGGATATGAATCAACCATAGGGAACGACCGAAGTTGTTGGATGCATGTGAGAAGAAATTAAGCTAAAAGGGGGTCGCCTTCATTGTAAAAAGCTTGTGCATATCCTGTAACAAAAATTGTAACCTTTTGGGTGGATGGATTATGAAACGGAAAAAAGAATATGCCCTCTTTAGAACGACTGCTTCAACCGCAGCTGGATTAGAAAAGGGGTGGTCTTTATCTACTCCTGCAGGGAGGAAGATTCTCCATGCTATATCTATAAACTTATTAAAACCCACAACCTCCACCTTTGACCCTAATTAACATCTAATTAATTCTTCTCCTCCAAAGCTGGGGTGAACCAGAATGGCCCCTTGTAAACGCAGCCCATCCAAATTTCTTCCACTCGCAAGGATGCCCACTTGGTGCACCATGTTGACTCCAGCATTGTTACAAGCTAAGAACACTTTCCTGAAATTTGTGTGTCAAGCGAGCCACGGATCGACAAACACTCCCTCTACTGCCTCTACTTGGTGGTGAATCCATTTAGGAACACCCAAACAATCGTCATAACCTACATGTAGGCAATGCTTTGGCGCTTTCCTGTACTCCACAGAAACACATATCACCTTGGCCTCTATAGCGACTTCACTAACATAGTTTTGATAAAGGAGTGAGAGACCCAATCTGATGTAGAAAACCCCTCTATGAATATACACTGTCAATAATGCTGCCACTATTACTTCCAGATCCAACTCCAACTTCCCACAATCTCCTTGGCCCCATGCAGGGGCGAGTGAGAAACGATGCCATAAACATTGACGCTCCATCATAATATCGCTCCAGACAATTTCATAACGCTGCTCTATAGTAGATAATGCTACTTAGTGATGCCCCAAGAAATCAACGCTACAAGTAATGCATGTAATACAAATTTCAATTCCAATATAACATCATGGAAACTCAAAGGTTATTATTTTTTTATTTTCTCGAATTTGTGTGGAGCTTTGATAGTCAGCTGAATTGGCTCAACTCCATACATTAATTAAAGTAGAAAATCATCGAAACATAAATTATTGTAGGGTGAGTGTTGCTCCCATCAAATAATATTAACACATATAAATAACGCCATTTCCAATATTATAATAATGTTGCTCCAATTATAATACTACAACAGAGGTCAATATTAACAACAATACTATAGAAAACCACTTAACTGAACCACACACTGAATAATGCAGCGCCAATTTCCAGCATGTATTTAACACTGACCAATGATAATTCATTAATGCACAATGCCAATCCCAATATCAGAATATATAGCTCTGCAAACACTCTCATAATTTCAATGATGAATGTAACGCCATATTCCGCAGCCACATCAGTAATTTTTTCAGGTGCTCCATAAAACCCAACGCTCTTTATTTCTTGAACAATAATACTCAATTCCTTACAACTATCCAATGTAATAACACTTCCACCCTCCTGTCTACGCCAACGCATCCAATGTCTGAAAATTTCATATTATGCAAATATGTGACTGACAAAAAATTCCATCCGCTAAGAATAATATCAGAAATATCGCTGAGAAATAACGCAATGGCTCTATAACTGGAAATGGCTATCTAATAATTCTGATTTCGGTGAATCCATAACACTCTGATGCCACAATTGCAATGTTCTTGCACTGATTACACTGCTCCACTATCTTTTCTTCTGCCATAAATGCAACGCTCAACTAGCCTCAGTTTTTTATGCCACTGCAATATAACTATTGCTGGAGCATAACGCCTAACTACAAATTTAATTCCCTCTAAGTTATCATCAGATGTTTCAATCAAGGTGGAAGAATATCTTTGTATGTGACCTGGAGAAAACATCTAGAATTTTGAAAACAAAAGTTCAAAATGGCCAAGAAACGACTTTACTATTATTATTTTCTCTATTTTATACACATAGAATAATGAGGTTATGGGTTCCAATCTGGCTATTGGCTCTAGTGGAAGTACCTTTCTTCAACCTTGACAGGCTTCCTAGGCCTAACTATCACATAAGTTGGGGACCATGACCATGAGATTTTTAAGGGCCAGAAAAGGAGACAAAAGAGAATTAATTCATCAAAGAAAACAAAAATCCATGTGTTGTTCATAACATTCAATTTCCATGTTCAGTACATCGTTTTCCATATAAATGCACACTTATAATACGATAAATTGGTGATGAAGGCGAAGACGATAATCAAACCACATGCTAGTTAGTTGTAGCACAAAAATTTGAAGTGTGCCAATTGGTTTATCTCTGAGGTACCCCAATTTCACATTCATTCACTTTTGCAGTGAAAATGCGGAGTAGGGTCCCTTCATTTCCTGCTATGAGGAAAGTCGATTTGCACCCTTTGTGAGAGGATTTCTTTTATTGCAAGAAACGAAGTGCTGGAGTGAATCTAATCCTTTTGTAAAATAGATTATTAGATGCCCATATTACTGTCTTTTGTTGTATATTTTTTAAACTAGATGAAATCTATCCCGAGATGCATTTTTCATAGACTCTCACACTTATATCCCTTTGAAGATACTATCATATTTGTTATGAGAGGCACATGGTATCCAATAAAGATCTCTTTTGCTCCCATTTTTAACACAATAAGAGATGCGTCCAGTATGGAAAATTGAGAGCAGATCATGATCAAAATCCCATTGTACTTATTTCCATTCCTAACTTGAATTTTAAATTGTATTCACTATTTAATATTCATATATTTGTGATGCATTAAATATATTATACTGATTTCTTTTAAATATTACAGAATTTGCAGGTTTCACTAAATTTTGATGCATCACTTATCTTATTGAATTGATGATCTCTATCAAGAAATTTTAGGTTATGCTTTCTTATGGTATTTGAAAGAAGAGAGAAACTCATGATGTTACCACTCCCCTTGTGTTGATGCTTCTCTTTTTAATACCGACTAAATGACTTCCTTGCTTCCTAGAGAAGATCCCCCCTAAAATGAAGATAGGTTAGTAGTCTTTCTTTATTCTTCCTCTTCGACACTTTAGTAACTTGTTGTCTATTGTCTTTGTTTCCTTTTGTCACATTGTTTGGTTTTCTTTTAGTGTCCATATTTGTTTTGGGATTTTTTATAGTATGTGATAGCTTCCAGTCTTTTGCTATGTAGCCTAGATTATTACACTTATAATGCCTTTTTTCACCCAGAAAATGTTTGTATTTTCTATTTTCCATTTCAAAATGTTTGCAATCAGCAACCTTATGTCCAAATGCATAGCAGAAGAAAAAATAGCCATAGAATAAAATTATGTACCTAATGCCATATGATTTTCTAGTAGATAGAGGTCTCCTTCGATTGCTTACTTGAGGTAGCTTCTTTGTCTATTGCTTCTCTTGCTAATAATATTTGGTTTGGTTTCTCCAATAGAGTGTTGTTGTATGGCCAAGTTCATGGCAATAGAGGGATGTGACAATGCTCTTCTTAATTCTTGCGGGCTTCATATCCTCATATTTATGAGTAGATTGCAATTTATTCAATCCATTTTTTTCATCTTGATTATGTTCCTTGCCTT
Organism: Pinus albicaulis; assembly: GCA_034641835.2. Lineage (NCBI taxonomy): Eukaryota > Viridiplantae > Streptophyta > Pinopsida > Pinales > Pinaceae > Pinus > Pinus albicaulis. The sequence continues at coordinate 16,383 of JAXQQM020082544.1, forward strand.
TGTTTGTCTCCTTGTTAACCACGCCGCTTGTCTCATTGTAACACCCCTAGTTTTATGTTTTTATTTTAAGCCAAACATTTGAACTTCAATCCAAAGGGGAGTGGACCCCAATGGATAAGTATGGTGTGGATGTAATTAATTATTTAATTATGAAAAATAAATAAAATAATTCTGTGCATATTGACCAAATGAAAATTTTGAGATCACTTTCCAAATCCATGAGGTATGGAAAGAGGCTAATACTTTCCCCAAAAATCTTTCAAAAATCCTTGAAAGAATTTATTTCTAATTTAGATTTTTGAGGAAAAATATAGATTTGCCCCAATGAGGTGGAGAGTAGTTGGGAAGAGGTAAAAAGCTGGAAAAGCAGAAAGCAGCTTTAAAATTCCCTCAATAAGGGAAGCCTAGGCAAACAGGAAGAAAAGCATCCTATAATTCTGGACGCAGAATTAGAAACAGGCTTTGGGGAGAAAAAGCTTAAATAAGCTATTCCAGAACAGATTGGGGTTGGTCTATTCTAGGAGAGGATCTCAGCTCGGGGGTGAGTTCTGGAGATAGAGGAACTCTACGGTTGGGAGGTTGGTCAATTACAGAAGTGGTATGTACATAAATATTTTAGGAATGGTTAAAGGATCTGATTTTTTGAAATATGGTTAAGGATTGTAGAGGTTAATTTAGATTAACAATTTTGAAGTGTGATTCCTTATATTTAATAGAGTTGTATAGAAGAAATAAATCTTCTTAACTCTGTATATTTGTAGGAACAAAATCTGTAGGGAGAATCCATCAAAGTCTCTAAACCAATGTTGGTTTAAATCTGAGGATACATCTTACCCCAAAGATGTTTTAGTTGTTTAACTTTAATATGCTTCTGGACTAATAAGATAACTGTTACATATATGAAAAGAAAAAAAGAACACCATTCCATGTAATAGATAAAATTGAAATCAAACATACTTCAAACCTGTTCCATTTAGGTGATGGGAAAATTTATGAAGGTTAAGGAGTATAGAATAAAATTATGCAGGCGTCATTATAATTGATTATAGTATTCATGAATCCCTTAAGAAGCAAGGAAAACCTCAAGAAAAAATTTACAGTTAATATGAAGAGGCCATGTGGGCAGATTGTATAGTGTTAGAACAGCGAATTTGCCTTTAGAGATCTGCATATAGAAACATAGTAACCTATAGTTGCATGTTAAACTGAAATGTAAATAGGTATAATTTATATATGTATTGTGAAGTGAAGACTGAAAGTAAGAAGAATAACAATACAATATGTCGACTAAGGTGAACATACATTTTAAGCATCTCGAATTTAGAAGTTTAAATCTAATTCAGACCCTTTCATTTACTAGACTGAAAAATGTGATAGAAGGCAGAAAAATATATATATATAGATAATCATTTCAGTATAGTCTATACTTGACATTAACATGAGGCAAAGTGCCATGAAAGACATTGTTATGAAATATATGAGAGAACTTTAGGTACATCTATGTACTTAAGTCATACTAACACTTTCCAAAGCTATAATACATATGTATATGCCTGAAAAATTGGAGTATAAAAAATTATCTCATATAGTATTTTATCTCTCTAGACGTGATACAAATAATTTTCCTATTGTAATCTGACAGTGCATGAACAATGTCTAGACTCAAGTGGAAGGAAAGATATGAACCAAAAGTAGTTCTGTAAATGATTATAGTTCTGATATACATACTGACGAAAGAGTTATGCATTTATTAATTGGAAATAAAAACTGCATAAGTTGTCAACCATGAACTAAAGCCTAGTATCATATACAAAAACAAATAAACATTGGAAGAGAATTAATTATGAGAATTTAATGAATGTAGACATTTATTATCTGGAGTCACTAATACTAACTAGATGGAAGCATGGTATAATTAAACATAGAAAAAGAAACCATTGACGAACCCAACTAATAGCATGATTTTATGAAAAGTAAAACTAATCTAGGGTAACCACGATAGTCGTTGTTATGTGTATAGGATTGTATATAATTTTAAATATGCACAAGTATATGCAGACTTCCCTTTGGGTTATGAGAAGTCAGAACGATAAATAAGTAACCAAACCCCATCAGGGAAAAACTTATACGACATTACATAGGCCGGGACTTAAAATAACAAAGTATAGATGTGTTTAAGCAGACTTGTTAACATCGGTGCCTGTAAATTCTTCCTAAACTAATGACATTCCATTCTGTAGAGAATTAAAAATTATAAGAGAGAGAAATCATTTCCATCAGGAAACTGGCTAGGTCAAAAAGCTTCAGTTTACCACCAACCTGGAATAAGAGAGAGAAACGTCATTAAAATATTTGACTGAAACCCAAAAGGAAAGACATAGTAAGGGAGAACACGGTGACGGCTCGGTTAAATATTACCTGTAATTGAAACAAATAAGAAATCGTTAGCATTTTTAATATTAAAAGGAACGTCAAAATTCAACACAAAGCTGGAGAAGAAGTTCCCTTACCTGGAAAACTAGCCTCTCTTCAGCCACATGAAACCTTCAACAGTAAAGGGACGAGGGTTCAGAATTAAACTAGATAATCAATATGGCAAGGATTCGGTGGAAAAACAACAAATTGTTACAGAAAGAGGAAAAACGTTTACCCTCGGCTCATAAACTTCCTCTGTCGAAGACAAAGTGAAATGATATCATCGATGGAACGGTCTTCTCTGGCGTGATAACATACAGGGTTATCAGTGAACATGGAACCATTCCCTTTCGAAGGGATGCACAAACCAACACATATCACCATAAAACGCCCACGTCAAAGTAATTATTCAATGCCAAATTTTTGAAAGAGTGGGCGTAAAACAAAAGACATCTACCATTGTTAATATAGGGTTTTGAAAAAAAAAAATCTGGAGGAACACGACCATTATAAACCCCAGTAGAAATGGTAAAGAGATGGCATAGAAACCAAAAAATAAGTTGGAAAAAAATTTATATACTTACCATAACACATCGTGCCAGTATCGATCACAAAAACCAGAGAGTGACAAGGGCGAAGTCTCGCTTTCCATGGCACCCGAGTAAGCTAGAGAATGCACCCTTTGTGGAGAAAACACTGGGAAAGAGTAAATGAAATGGTGAACGATTAAAATAGAAGACAAGCGGAGAAACCCTAAGGATAATCCCACCATCCACGTGGTAGCCATCGACCAATGGTTATACAGATCCAAGCATAATTACAGAGTTAACAAAGGGACTGGTAACAAATTTAAGACGAAATGTACTGCTACAGTTGAACTGAAACTCAGGTCAGTAGCAATGGAAATAAAATAATATTTTTTTTGTGGCTCGAGACGAGATAGAAATCTCGCTCGCATCATTCAAATGAACGTACATGATTAAAATCAACACGCATTGATAACTTGATGGTTGACGATGTCGTTTTGAACAAGACAAATTTAAGTGCTATGTACCATAAATATCACACGAGAACCCAAATTCTATACGTTGAAGATCTCTCGGTACATCATATCTTCATACGATAATATAGTTACATGTATAATGAAATTTCATTGGAGCTAAGTATAAATTCCTTCCGTTATGATTAATTCTCACTCCACGTGACAAGGATATTAAACTCCTATATATATATATATATATATATATATATATAAGCCCAAGTGTGAAGCAAACGATGCTAGCATAGCAACTTGACATTCCATAAGATATTAAGACCATGCTATAACAGATAAATCACATGGGAAATAAATTAAGGAGCATATTAGTTAAATATAAAATAAAAATAATTTTAATACTCTTACTAGTAAACTATCACTTATAGGTATGAAGGTATACAACAATTATATTTAATATAGTTATAATAAATATAATTAAAGGAGGAGATCTTTTTGTAGAATGACTGAGTAATTGGAAAAAAAATTGGGAATGATAAAGGGATAGTGACAATTGAAACATTTTTTTTTTTTTGATTTGAGGTAGTTCGTGGAGAGACATTACAAATGGTATCAGAGCTCATGTTAGCAAAACTGGGTTGTTTTTGTGCTCACTATATAAATTATTTTCTGTTAGAAAAAATTTTTGTTACTGATGTTGTTTTGTTTAGTGTACAGTGGTACTGGAATTGAAAGGTTAATGGTTGAAGGAGATGAAATTTATGTTGATCTCCGTAATGAAGATAACACAACATATCCCAACACTCCTTTGATGGCTATGTTGCACGGGTGGAAATGGGAGATAGCTGAGCGAAGAAGCCAGAATGACAGGCTGTCATTAGCCAGTGAGGAGCAGGAAAGGTTTATAAGAGAACTGACTTTGAGGAACAGCCAAGAAGGTGAAGGTTCCAGAAAGAGGAAGAAAGGCAAGTTGTCTGATGATTATGAAGAAGATGACACTACTAGACACCAGTCTAAACAGAGGAAGGAATTATAGGGGGAATTCCAGAAAATTAAGCCTCCCTCCTATGATGGGAAAAAGGAGGAAGATGCTAAGGCATGGTTGTTGAATATGATTAAGTATTTCCAGGTCTATGAATACGAGAGCAGTTTGAAGGCCAGGTTAGCTATCTACCAGTTGCAGGGTAAGGCTACCTTGTGGTGGAAGGAGATGAAAATAGTCCATGCCATTGATGAAAAGACAGTCACTTGGGGAGATTTCCAAGTTAATTTTAAAAACCACTATTTGAATTAACATTATTATGATGATAAAGCAAAGGAGTTCCATGAACTCATATTTGGACAGCTCACCATAGATGATTTTGTCACCAATTTTACAAATCTGTTAAGGTATGTTCCTTATATTCGTGAAGAGAAGGAAAAAGTACAGAGTTTTTTGAACTGTTTACCTACGGTGTACAAGGAAAAAATAGAGTTTGATAACCCAAAAACCATGGATGAAGCGGTGAGGAAAGCTAGATTATGCTACCAGCAATTCAAAGGAAAGGGTGAGCATGGGAAAAGTTGGGTAAATAAGGGTGAATTAAAAGGAAAGAAACAGAAACCAGCTTACTTGAAGAATTTTGGAAGGGACCATCAGTGGAAGAGATTTAACAAACCAAAGGAAATTCAAACTGCTCAGTCCCGGGTTGGTTCAAAACAAATAGATGGGGACAATAAAAAGGAAGGAACCGTTAAAATGCGAGAACCTTTGAAATGTTGGGGCTGTGGAGAACCTCATCTGTTGAGGGACTGTCCACACCGAAATATTCAAATGATTATGATGGATTGAGAAGCTACCACAGTAAATGACATAGCAAGGAATATACCCACGATCAGTGTAGCCTTGGAGAACCGACAAGCAGAACACCAAGCTACTATGGTCGAGATGGAAGGTAAGATTGATGACCAAGCTGTTACAGTTTTGATTGATCCTGGTGCTTCTTTGAGTTACATTAGTCCACAATTTGTAGAGAAATTCAATCTCAAAACTGAAAAATTTCAGCAGCCTTGGCTGGTCCAGTTAGCCACTGGCACCAAGAGAAAAGTAACTCATAAGTTACCTCAAACAGCAATTAAGTTAAATGATTTTCAAACAGAAGTAAATTTAAACATTTTTCCATTAGGCTCCTATGATTTGCTGATAGGAATAGACTGGTTAGAAAAGAGAAAGGCTATGATGAACTATTGGGATAAAATTCTGCACTGCATAGATGAGGAAGGGAGACCCTTTATACTCAAGGGAAAACCAAAACCAATTTCTGTAAGACAAATATCAGCTCTACAATTAAAAATAATAGCTAGGAAAGGGTATCAAGTATATGTTGTACATGTTGAAGAATTAGGATAGCAACCTGAAGAAAACCTGCTGGACACTCTACCAGTGGTAAGAGAGTTCAAGGAAGTTTTTCCAGATGAGATTCCTCATCTTCCTCCCAAAAGAGAGATTGATTTTTCTATTGATTTGGTGCTTGGAGAAACACCCGTGTCCAGAGCCCCTTATCGGATGACCCCCCCTAAACTCATGGATTTGAAAATTCAATTGCAAGAATTTTTGGCTAAGGGTTACATCAGACTGAGTGTGTCTCCTTGGGGAGCACTGGCATTTTTCGTGAAAAAGAATGATGGAACCTTTAGAATGTGCATTGACTACCATCAACTGAATAAGTTGACAATCAAAAATAGATACCCATTGCCCAGAATTGATTATCTCTTTGATCAGGTAAGAGGGGCTTATGTATTCTCTAAGATTGATCTGAGGACGGGTTATCACCAACTTAGAATTAAGGAGGAAGACATTAGTAAAACAACTTTTCGAACTAGGTATGGTCACTACGAATTTGTAGTCCTACCTTTTGGGTTGACAAACGCCCTTGCCACTTTTATGTGCTTGATGAACAGCGTTTTGAACAAGTACTTAGATAAATTTGTACTGGTGTTCATAGACGATATTCTGGTTTATTCAAAAAGTGAGGAAGAGCACCAGGAACACTTAAGAATATTTTTGCAAACTTTGAAGGAAAACCAGTTATATGCCAAATTCAGTAAATGTGAATTTTATAAAGACAAGATTCAATACTTGGGAAATATTATTTCTAAACAAGGGTTGGCTGTTGACCCTGAGAAAATAAAGGGTATTAGAGAATGTCCAGTGCCAGATGATGTTTCAGCAGTGAGATCATTTATGGGAATTGCAAGTTATTATCGCAGATTTGTGGAAATATTTTCTGCAATAGCCTATCCCATAACTTCACTACAAAGAAAAGGTGTCAAATTTGAGTGGACTGAAAAATGCCAAAACAGTTTTGAACAACTAAAATTAAAACTCACTACAGCCCCTATACTGAAGATTGCAGATCCTAACAAAGAGTTTGTTGTGTGTACTGATGCAAGTAGAGAGGAGTTGGGAGGAATTTTGCTGCAAGAAAATTCTATTATTGCATATGAATCTAGGAAACTTAAGAAACATGAACAGAATTACAGTGTATATGATTTTGAATTGGCTGTTGTAATTCATGCCTTGAAAATGTGGCGACACTATCTTCTTGGGAAAAAAATTACATTGATGACAGATCATATTAGTCTCAAATATTTCTTTTCTCAAACAGATTTGAATGCCCAACAAGCCAGATGGTTGTCTTTGTTGAGTGAATTTGATATGGAGATCAAACATATCAAAGGGAAAGAAAACAAAATTGTTGATGCGCTAAGCATAAATGCTTGCCAAAACATAAGTAGCATTGGGGGTAGTGCTAGTATTGATTTATAAGAACTAGTTAAAGGGGTAGCAGATCAAGATCCCAATTATGAAAGTCTGCAATTAAAAATGTAGAAAAAAGAAATGGCTGAGTACATCCAAAACCAGAAAGGGCTAATCTGCTATAAGAATAGATTGTATATCCCCAACGTAGAGACTTTTAAAAAGAAGATCCTAGATGAATATCATAAACGGCCATATTCAGGACATCCTGGATATCAGAAAATGCTAACAGCCTTGAAAAATAAATTGTTTTGGCCAGGAATGAAAAAAGATGTAGCAGAATATTTAGCTAGATGCATGGAATGCCAACTAGTTAAAGTTGAGCACCAGCATCCAACTGGTCTTATAAATCCCTTTCCAATCACAGAATGGAAGTGGGACATTGTTTCTATAGATTTCATAACCGGATTACCCAGAACAAAGTACCAGCATGACTTAGTGATGGTAGTGGTAGACACTTTAACAAAGGTTGCACACTTTATACCTGTAAAATATACCTTTGGGACAGCCCAAGTAGCAGATGTGTTCCTTAAAGAAATAGTAAGGCTACACGGGGTCCCAAAAATGATTGTTTCAGATAGAGATGCTAAGTTCACAGTAGCTTTTTGGAAAGGTCTATTTGGGGGCATGGGCACTAAATTGAATTTTAGTACTGCCTATCACCCTTAGACAGACGGTCAAATAGAGAGAACGAATCAGATTCTGAAGGATATGCTAAGAATGTATGTGATGGATAAGCCATCAAAATGGGAAGACTACTTGCATTTAGCTGAATTCGCCTACAACAACAGCTATCAATCCTCCATCAAAATGAGTCCATTTGAAGCACTCTATGGAAGGAAGTGTCGTACTCCGTTAAGTTGGATCCAACCTAAGGATAAGCTAGTGTTGGGGCCAGATACCTTACAAGAAATGGAAAGGATTGTCAAACAAATACAAAGAAATATCAAGACAGCACAGGATCGACAGAAAAACTATGCTGATAAAAAGAGGGTGCATCGAGAGTTAAAAGTGGGTGATCATGTGTACCTGCGTATTAAACCAAAAAAGAGCACACTTTATGCTGGTAGTTGTGAAAAATTGGCTCCTAGATATTGTGGGCCTTTTGAAGTATTAGAAAAGGTGGGACCAGTGGCTTATAAGCTGGCCCTCCCGCCCCATGTTAAAGTTCATGATGTTTTTCATGTTTCATTATTAAAAATATATATACATGATGCTTCTCACGTTTTGGATTGGAATGTGATACAGGTGGAACCAGAAGGGGAGTTCCTTCCAGAGCCGCTTCAAATATTGGAGCGGGAAGAAATTGAATTGAGGAACCGAACAGTAGCAAGAGTAAAGGTGCAATGGAAGCACTTTACTGCTGAAGAAGCTACATGGGAAGGAAAAGCTGAGATGATGGAAAAATATCAATATTTGTTTGAAAAATGAACTCTAGTAGTTAGTTGTCAACACCGAGGACGGTGTTTGTTTTCAGAGGGGGAATATGTAACACCCCTAGTTTTATGTTTTTATTTTAAGCTAAAAAATTGAATTTCAATCCAAAGGGGAGTGGACCTCAATGGATAAGTACGGTGTGGATGTAATTAATTATTTAATTATGAAAAATAAATAAAATAATTCTGTGCATATTGACCAAATGAGAATTTTGAGATCACTTGCCAAATCCATGAGGTATGGAAAGAGGCTAAGACTTTCCCCAAAAATCTTTCAAAAATCCTTGAAAGAATTTATTTCTAATTTAGATTTTTGAGGAAAAATATAGATTTTCCCCAATGAGGTAAAGAGTAGTTGGGAAGAGGTAAAAATCTGGAAAAGAAGAAAGCAGCTTTAAAAGTCCCTCAATAAGGGAAGCCTAGGAAAACACGAAGAAAAGCATCCTGTAATTCTAGACGCGGAATTAGAAACAGGCTTTGGGGATCAAAAGCTTAAATAAGCTATTCCAGAACAGATTGGGGTTGGTCTGTTCTAGGAGATGATCTCAGCTCGGGGGTGAGTTCTAGAGACAGAGGAACTCTACGGTTGGGAGGTTGGTCAATTACAGAAGTGGTATGTCCATAAATAATTTAGGAATGGTTAAAAGATCTGATTTTGTGCAATATGGTTAAGGATTGTAGAGGTTAATTTAGATTAAAAATTTTGAAGTGTGATTCCTTACACTTAACAGAGCTGTATAGAAGAAATAAATATTCTTAACTCTGTATAGTTGTAGGAACAAAATCTGTAGGGAGAATCCATCAGAGTCTCTAAACCAATGTTGGTTTAAATCTGAGGATACATCTTACCCCAAAGATGTTTTAGTTGTTTAAATTTAATCTTCTTCTGGACTAATAAGATAAATATTACATATATGAAAAGAAAAAAAGAACACCATTCCATTTAATAGATAAAATTGAAATCAAACATACTTCAAACCTGTTCCATTTAGGTGATGGGAAAATTTATGAAGGTTAAGGAGTATAGAATAAAATTATGCAGGTGTCATTATAATTGATTATAGTATTCATGAATCCCTTAAGAAGCAAGGAAAACCTCAAGAAAAAATTTACAGTTAATATGAAGAGGCCATGTGGGCAGACTGTATAGTGTTACAACAGCTAATTTTCCTTTAGAGATCTGCATATAGAAACATAGTAACCTACAGTTTCATGTTAAACTCAAATGTAAATAGGTATAATTTATATATGTATTGTGAAGTGAAGACTGAAAGTAAGAGGAATAACAATACAATATGTCGACTGAGGTGAACATACATTTTAAGCATCTTTAAGTTAGAAGTTTAAATCTAATTCAAACCCTTTCATTAACTAGACTGAAAACTGTGATAGAAGGTAGAAAAAAAAAAAAAATATATATATATATATATAGATAATCGTTTTAGTATAGTCTATACTTGACATTAACATGAGGCAAAGTGCCATGAAAGACATTGTTATGAAATATATGAGAGAACTTTAGGTACATCTAGGTACTTAAGTCATACTAACACTTTCCAGAGTTATAATACATATGTATATGCCTAAACAATTGGAGTATAAATAATTAACTCATATAGTATTTTATCTCTCTGGACGGGATATAAATAATTTTCCTATTATAATCTGACAGTGCATGAACAGTGTCTAGACTCAAGTGGGAGGAAATATATGAACCAGAATCAGTTCTGTAAATGGTTATAGTTCTGATATACATACTGACGAAAGAGTTATGTATTTATTAATTGGAAATAAAAACTGTGTAAGCTGTCAACCGTGAGCTGAAGCCTAGTATCATATACAAAAACAAATAAACATCGGAAGAGAATTAATTATGAGAATTTAATGAATGTAGACATTTATTATCTGGAGTCAGTACTACTAGCCAGATGGGAGCATGGTATAATTAAACATAAAAAAATAAACCACTGACGAACCCAACTAATAGCATGATTTTATGAAAAGTAAAACTAATCTAGGGTAACCACGATAGTCGTTGTTATGTGTACAGGATTGTATACAATTTTAAATATACACAAGTATATGCAGACTTCCCTTTGGGTTACGAGAAGTTGGAACGAGAAATAAGTAGCCAAACCCCATCAGGGAAAAACTTATACGACATTACACAGGCCGGGACTTAAAATAACAAAGTATAGATGTGTTTAAGTAGACTTGTTAACATCGGTGCCTGTAAATTCTTCCTAAACTAATGACATTCCATTCTGTAGAGAATTAAAACTTATAATAGAGAGAAATCATTTCCATCAAGAAACTGGCTAGGTCGAAAAGCTTCAGTTTACCACCAATCTGGAATAAGAGAGAGAGACGTCATTAAAATATTTGATTGAAAGCCAAAAAGAAAGACATAGTAAGGGATAACATGATGATGGCTCGGTTAACTATTACCTTTAATTCAAACAAATAAGAAATCGTTAGCGCTTTTAATATTAAAAGGAACGTCAGACTTCAACACAAAGCTAGAGAAGAAGTTCCCTTACCTAGAAAACTAGCCTCTCTTCAGCCACACGAAACCTTCAACAGTAAAGGGATGAGGGTTCAGAATTAAACTAGATAATCAATATGGCAAGGATTCGGTGGAAAAACAACAAATTGTTACAGAAAGAGGAAAAACGTTTACCCTCGGCTCATAAACTTCCTCTGTCGAAGACAAAGCGAAATGATATCATCGATGGAGCAATATTCTCTGGCGTGATAACATACAGGGTTATCAGTGAACATGGAACCATTCCCTTTCGAAGGGATGCACAAACCAACATGTATCACCATAAAACGCCCGCGTCAAAGTAATTATTCAACGCCAAATTTTTTAAAGAGTGGGCGTAAAACAAAAGACATCTACCAGTGTTAATATAGGGTTTTGACAAAAAAAATCTGGAGGAACACGACCATTATAAACCCCAGTAGAAATGTTAAAGAGATGGCATAGAAACTCAGAAATAAGTTGGAAAAAAATTTATATACTTACCATAACACATCGTGCCAGTATTGGTCACAAAAACCAGAGAGTGACAAGGGCGAAGTCTCGCTTTCCATGGCACCAGAGTAAACTAGAGAATGCACCCTTTGTTGAGAAAACACCAGGAAAGCGTAAATGAAATGGCGAATGATTAAAATAAAAGACAAGCAGAGAAACCCTAATGATAATCCCACCGTCCACGTGGTAGCCATCTACCAATGGTTACACGAATCCAAGCATAATTACGGAGTTAACAAAGGGATTGGTAACAAATTTAGGATGAAATGTACTGCTACAGTTGAACTGAAACTCAGGTCAGTAGGAATGGAAATAAAATAATATTATTTCTGTGGCTCGAGACGAGATAGAAATCTCACTCGCATCATTCAAATGAACATATGTGATTAAAATCAATACGCATTGATAACTTGACAGTTGACGATGCCGTTGTGAACAAGACAAATTTAAGTGCTATGTACCATAAAGATCACACGAGAACCCAAATGCTATATGTTGAAGATCTCTCGGTACATCATATCTTCATACGATAATATAGTTACATGTATAATGAAATTTCATTGGAGCTAAGTATAAATTTGTTCCATTAGGATTAATTCTCACTCCACGTGACAAGGATATTAAAATCCTATATATATATATATATATATATATATATATATATATATATATATATAAGCCCAAGTGTGAAGCAAACGATGCTAGCATAGCAACTCAACATTCCATAAGATATTAAGACCATGCTATAACAAATAAATCACATGGGAAATAGATTAAGGAGCATATTAGTTAAATATAAAATAAAAATAATTTTAATACACTTACTAGTAAACTATCACTTATAGGTATGAAGGTATACAACAATTATACTAAATATAGTTATATTAAATTTAATTAAAGGAGGAGATCTTTTTGCAGAATGACTGAGTAATTGGAAAAGAAATTGGGAATGATAAAGGGATAGTGACAATTGAAACAAAAAAAAAATTGGATTTGAGGTAATTCGTGGAGAGACATTACAGTCATCTTTTACATGTGTTTCAACATTGTGGTGTCCTCTTGAATAGACGATTTTTCTGATTTCATCATAGAGGTATTTTTTTCTTGTAACTGATCTGAAATTGATTGTTAGTTAATGTTGTGCTAATATCAATTTCAGAATTAACATGAAAGTGCTTTGGTTTGCTTATCATACAAGGGTTTATACAAGTGTTTATGAGTGACAATTCATTAAACTTGATGTAATTAACTATTTTTTCATGAACTTAAAAGCATGGAAACTCAATGCTGAACAACATCATAATAAAACACAGCAAGCAAAAATAACAGAGACAAATACACAAGTTTTTTATGAAGGAGTTCACCCCTCCTGGGCTACATCTCCTTGGTCCAACTTGATAGTGTAGACCTTTGTATTATGTTCAATTGTGCAAAAGTGTTGTTTACAGTCTCCTGTTGCCTCTGCAACCTGCTCCAATGGATCCAAAACATAAAAAATCTACCAAGAATGACTCTTCGTGAGCCAAAATTGGTCGAAAATTGCCTGAGTTATGGCAAAACAATTTTTTCCTAGTTTTTCTCCACTAAATCTTGATGTCCACCACTTAGCTCCACTAAATGTGGAAGTCCAGCAAATCTGGCAGGTCCACCAAAGGTGCCGCCAAGATAAGTATGCAATTAATGTTAAGATAAGTGTTGTTTAAGTGCGGTTAAGCGCGTTTAGCACTAACCCACACTTATCCGTTAATGTCAGATTAACATAACATAAAGAAAAATTATTATATTAATACATGGCTTAACACATTTATATCTCCAAATAATGCATTGAAGTCACTTATCGCAGATCGCAATTCACAGCGTAGCCCCGCTATAAATCATTCTATGTTTCCTACTCAATCTTGTGATTGCGATACCCCGATGAGATATATCGCATTGCATTGTTAACACTTTATGTTGCCTGCTCCTAAAAACCCCTAATGTGATTGGTAGGACCCACTTTATCGCCACGTCACTTACCGCGCAATCGCAAATTGAAAATCATTTTGTTGTTGCCTTATGTCCTCCACTCATAAACTACTAATGCGAGATGTTTGAATGCAGTGACCGATCAGATGGTTTATTAAAGTTTTGAAGTACATTATTATATGGTTACGAATATACACGCCACTAATGGAAGATTATTCGCCGAATTTCTTTGCCTCTCGAGTGTGCCATGTGTCCCTTCCCCATTGGCCTATAAATTCCACCAATAAGATAATCCACCATAGTAATAATTCCAAACATAGGAAATAGGAGAAAAATTAAACTTCCCCAAGCAACATTGGAAAATATGGATATGGCACTTGTCACAGTGTTACTGGCTAAATATATGGAGAATATGTTGGCAATATGATGCAGAGTGTTGTCCTTGATGGCAACCCACTGAATGAAGATGAAGACATGAGATTGTTGACATGTGTTGTCCTTGAAGGCAATCCACCTGATGAAGTTATTCTTGACCTGATGGACTTGGTAAATGATGTAAATCTGATATGAAATGATGTTTGTTAGCAATATGATGCTAAGTGTTGTCCTTGAATGGAAACCCACTTGATGAAGCTGATGACAACTTACTTGATGAAGTTGTGCTTGATAGAATATGTCTTGATGAACTAAATCTGATGTATCTACAGTGAGTACAGAAGACAATGAAGAAAGGAATTCAGCATGTGCTAAATCTATGATGAAAAGAGTATGTTTCAAGGCATACACGGATCTGTCTAGGAGAAGTCACGTATGCACGCAGGAATAAACGTTCCAAGTCGCGTATGGGCAAAAGCGCTCTTAAAAGTGAAAAACCAGGGGTAACCACCATGGAATTGACCCATTGTATTGGGTAATGATTTGTCTAAATGACCCCGTCCAGGAATACCATCGGAAGTAATGTAGTTTTGGGCTCATGGTATTGTTTTGGCTCATGGTATTGAAAAAGGGAGAACCTATATAAAGAGAAGAAATTCATTATGCAAATGATGAGAGTGGGAGCAAGATGTTTGAGCTTGAATGAATACTTCTCTGTGAAGTATATCTATATGGAAAGGGTAAAGGTTTGATGATAGATCTGAATCTATGGTGCTCTAATAAAGAAATGATGAAGAAGGGAATCTAGATCTGGAATGTATTTGTATCTGCTAGATCTGTTTATGGAAGGCTTAGATCTGAGATGAGGCGAACATCTGTCTGAAGTAAAAGGGTGAATCTGAACTGAATATCTGATCTGAAGAAGTATGCTGGTCTATAATGGTTGAAAATATATACGCTAGTTTGCCGCAGAGGAAGCGCGTATATACGCGGCTTCTCTGAAGAGAAAGCGCGTATGCACAATGAAATTGGATCTATAATATGTACAGAAGTATATGCTGGTTTGTGTAAACGGAAGCGCGTATATACGCGACATCAGTGAAAGGAAAGCGCGTATGAAAACTAGGGTTTGCTGAAGCATGGGGTATGAAATATCTGATACGTTCTGCTGTATTACTGTTATCTGATCTGTGTTGTCTGAATTGATAAGTATATGTTGGTGATGTATGTTTGAGCTTAAAAGTATGGAGTGGGTCCAGTCTGAAAATATGATGAAACGTGGCTTTCAAGTGGTGTCCTAAAGGAAGCTTTGGATCCAGTGTGAAAATTGATGAAACGTGGTCCATAGAGGTGCTGAGGGTTGTAGCCTTCAGTCAGGGGGTTGTAGCTCCCTTCCAGGTGAGGTTGGTAAACGAGAGCAGGGGGTCGTAGCTCCCTTCCGGGAGAGGCTGGTAAACGAGTCAAGGGGTTGGAGCTCCCTTCTAGGAGAGGCTGGTAAACGAGCACAGGTGGGTGCCTGCCTGCTGGTAGGAGTCTGCACCAGCACATATGTTGTAAGAAGTTTTCTCTATAATAAAATATTGAAGGCTGAGCAACTGCAGCGGTGGTTTTCTCCCGACTTGGGTTTCCACCTAAAAATCTTGGTGTTCATGTGTGATGGTTTATTCTGTTCTTTCTGCACATGTTTACTGTTTATAGAACATCTAATAAATGAATGATGGAATGATATAAGTGAAGAACTAATGGCATAATTAGATCTATGTGTATACACGAGTTTTATGAAGGATATCCGCATGTATACGCTAGTTGGCTTCAGAAAAGTAGCGTATGGGTTTTAGAGCATGAAAAAGTAAAAAGTTTTGGTGTGCCCAAAATACTGATTCACCCCCCCCTCTCAGTATTTTTCCCAACAATTGGTATCAGAGCGGGGTCCTTCTGTAGAAGCTTGATCTCTTGAAGGAGATCCGTCGCAATGGGAAAGAAGCAAAAGAAGAAGGCTACTGAAAAGGAGATATTTCAGAAAACATCTGCAGCAGAAAATGAAGAAGATAAATCAGGTATTGATAGTTGTTCTTGTGATTCACTTTCTTGTGCATGCAATGATGAAGAAAGTAAAAATAATGTTGTGGATCTAGAGGAAGCCATTAAGATCAAAGTTGAAGAACAACATAGAGAAATTGATAAGAGAGATTCTATCTACAAAGAGATGATCTCTAGAATGAAGGAACAGATAGAAATGCATGAAAATCTGCAGAAAAGACTTGAAAAAGAAATCCTCGCTCTCAAAGTAAATCTGGAGAAATCAAATAAGAAAAATGAAGAACTTAAAGCGAAAATCATCTCTGTCAAAGAAGAATTATATAAGGAGCATGAAGAGCTTTTACAAGTATTTGAGGAACAAGATAATGGATTGAAAGAAGAAATCTTGAAACTGAATGATCAAGTAGAAGAAGGAAGAAGGAAAGAAGAAAGAATGAAGAAGCAATGCCAAGGCTTGTAGGTTGAGGTAAATATTCTCAAAGGTAAACTAGAAGAAAAAGATAAATTGTTGAGGTTCCATGATAGTTCAAAAATTTTAGACAAAATTCTTAGTAATCAAAGGTCTCCTTCTATTAAACGTGGTCTTGGTTTTCATGAAACAGTCAAAGGATAATCTAGTTCACAAGGGAATGCTAATGATTCAAAGAAAGTCAATGCAAAATCTGAAGTGTTGAAAGAAACAAAAGATCAACCAACAATCACGAATTCTCAAAGGAATTCATTCAAGAACGTTGAGTGTTTTAAATGTCATAATTATGGGCATGTTGCAGCAAATTGCAGAAGCAGAACAATTCAGCCACAAACAAACAGATTCTACTCAGAAAGGTACTCTGGTAACTTCAAGGGATATTGTTTTTCATGTAACAAGTATGGACATAAAGCAGCTGATTGTAAAAGGAAGAAGATTAGAAATACTCATTATGATTCTTATGCTTATTTTTCTGGACATATGAGATGTTATTCTTGTAACAAGTATGGACATGTAGAAAGGGAATGCAGGTTGAACAGATATGAGAAATTGGATAACTTCCAGCACACAAATAGAAAGATCAAACAAATCTGGAAAAAGATGGAGGACCGATCAGAAACGTAGGGAATATTGACCCTACTGCAGTCATCCGCTTCTGAAGCTTACTCCTCTGATTGACTGCAGGAATGATGTGGGATACATTATGAGTTTTAGTAATGTATCGTCACAGGGGGAGCAATGTATGATGTCTCTCATGGTTGATTTGATTATTCTGGTTATATGTATTTCTGACAGAGCATCTGATATGAAGAAGACAGGTACAGGAAGTACAAGTTCAGGGGGAGATGAAGGAATGTGAAAAATTTCTATGCTTCACTTTCCATACGCGGGTTCGATGAACACAAGTCACGTATACACGCGAGTTCCAGCAGACACAGTCGCGTATGCATTTATGATAAGAGAATTGGGATGACAGCTGAAGATCAGGAGCAGAGGTTCAGGGGGAGCATCAGTCTGACTGTTAATAACTGTATTATTGACTCAATATCAGCTTAGTTTCTCAGTTCTAAATTATGATGATATGATACATGGTTTCTTATGTTGAAGATTGTGGATGAGTCCTGTTTGCTTTTTGATGAAGAGTATTCATTGTTGAGATGAAAGTCTTATAATTCGGAGATAAGGACAGTTCATGCAGAGATTGTTGCTGATGACTTACTGATGAACGTATTCAGGTTGCACAAGTTAAGAAGGAGCACTGGTTCAGGGGGAGCAGCAGGTTAAATACTAATGATTGCATTGTTGGCAATATGACTGCTTATTCTTTGGTTTTTGTGATACTCATGCTCAAATGATGATGACTTGGTACATGGTTTATTATGATAAGATTTTGAGCCCTGGTTGTTGATAAGTATCTTTTGTGCTCACACATGGATGAGTTGGATGTCGTTTGATTCAGAAATAAGAATAGATCATGCAGAATTTGTTACTATGGTTGAGATCTTTTGCCAACATATGTTACTTCATGTTAAATCTGGAAGATCTTGATGATATTGGACCACATGAATGATTTCTTGACACGTATTTGAAGATGTTGTTCTGGTATGATATTCTCTCTTAAAAGATTGTATTGATGCTGCAAAGAATCTAAAGGCTTGGTTACTAATTTGTTTATGCTACAACCGTTGGATGACGCTTGAAGACACAACTACACTGTTCTATCTATCTGTATTCCAGGGAAGCTTTCAAATATCTCAAAAAGAAGCTGAACACTGTATTTTTCTCACAAAGGATCAGATCTGGTTAAAATATAGAAGATGACAAATTTCTGTTTGGGGTCAGCTCTCTTCAGCACAGCTGCAGTGTTGTTTGGTATCTCTGATACTGTTTGGTATCTCTGGTGGTGTTTCAGTTCTCATAATTCTATTTCTAATGTTTTGATAAATATGCCTTGATGTTTTGTTGATGAAAGTGTGCATAAACTAAGGGGGAGCCTTAGTCATATGGAAAGGATGCTTGGATGCACAGATTCAGGGGGAGCATTAGCCTTGCTGAGTATAATGCACTATTTGCATTATGATGGTTCTGAATTATGTTGTCTTTCTTGAGGACTTTCTGGTGTTGGTTATGAAAAGTCATATTTTTATCTTGAAGAAAAGGTCATGTTGAGACCCATGATGTAAAATTGTAATTTTCAGTCATGTAAGGACTTGTCAAAATTTGTAAACCCACTTGGTTGGGTAGCTGAGTCAAATTTTGTAAACCCACTTGGTTGGGTAGCTGAGTTGAAATGTGTAAACCCACTTGGTTGGGTACTTGAGTCTTATATGTAAATCCACTTGGATGGATATTTGATGTAAGTATGAGTCTTTGGTGATAGGAAGTTCATAGAGTCATGTACTTCATTGAAAAATATGTTTGAAGATTCAGCATGAACTCAGGGGGAGCTTGGTCACTTAAGTATACATCAGATCTGCAGAACGCTCCTTCTACATGAGGAGAAAAGAGGGAGAGTGTGTTGGTTTTGATCCGCCCTTTGCCCTTGATGTCAAAGGGGAGAGTGACATGGTGTTTGAATGAAGAGAAAGAATGGTGTCAAAGAATGGGGAGAGTGACATGGTGTCATTGTATTCTTAATGTACCTATCTGTTGTGGTGATCAAACACCATCGTGGTTGCCATCAAGTCCAAAGGGGGAGATTGTTGGCAATATGATGCAGTGTTGTCCTTGATGGCAACCTATACCTAATGGCGATGAAGACATGAGATTGTTGACATGTGTTGTCCTTGATGGCAAACCACCCGATGAAGTTATTCTTGACTTGATGGACTTGATAAATGATGTAAATCTGATATGAAATGATGTTTGCTAGCAATATGATGCTGAGAGTTGTCCTTGAATGGAAACCCACTTGATGAAGATGATGACAACTTACTTGATAGAGCAGCTTGGATAGAATATGTCTTGATGAACTAAATCTGATGTATCTATAAGTGGTATGTATGTATACATGAAGAAAGGAATCCAAAGATTAGCAACCTATGATGAAAGAAAGATGTTTGGGAGACATGGAGATTATTTAGCGAAGTCGCGCATGCACGCGACAGCCCTCGGAGAAATGCGCATGGGAAAAGTGCTCTAAAAGTGCAAAACCAGGGGTGGTAACAACTATGGAATTGACCCATTGTATTGCAATGATTCGTCCTGTTGTGTCTGTCCAGAATACCACCAGCACTGTAGTTTTGGGATCATATGGCATGTTGTTTTGCAAATATGGAGAACCGTTAGAAGAGAATAAAATTAAAGGATGCAAACACAGGAGTGGAGTTGATGTTTGAGTCAATGAATACTTTCCGTGAAGTATATCTGTATGGAAATGGTAAAGGTTTGATGATAGATCTGAATCTATGATGCACCTATGAAGAAATGATGAAGCAGGATATCCAGATCTGAAATGTATCTGTATTTGCTAGATCTATTTATGGAATGATTAGATCTAAGATAAGGGGAACATCTGTCTGAAGTAAAGGGTTAAATCTGTGTGATGTATCTGTTTTGAAGAATTGCAATTACCTAAATGTTTGAAGAACCATACGCTAGTTCGCCGCAGAGGAAGCGTGTATATACGTAGCTTAGCTGAAGAGAAAGCGCATATGCGCAATGAAATTAGCTCTGTAATATGTACATAAGTATACACTGGTTTATGTGAACGTAAGCACGTATATACATGACATCAGTGAAAGGAAATCACGTATGCAAACTAGGGTTTGGTCGGCTACGGGGCATGAAATATCCGACCGTTCGCTATATTTCTGCTATCCGATCCGTGTTTTCTGAATTGATAAGTATCCGTTGGTGATGTATGTTTGAGCTTTAAAAAGCATGGAGTGGGTCCTACTCAAAATATGATGAAACGTGGCCCGCAAGTGGTGTCCTAAAGG
This sequence comes from Pinus albicaulis, assembly GCA_034641835.2. Taxonomy (NCBI): domain Eukaryota; kingdom Viridiplantae; phylum Streptophyta; class Pinopsida; order Pinales; family Pinaceae; genus Pinus; species Pinus albicaulis. The sequence goes on from JAXQQM020082544.1 coordinate 36,854, forward strand.
AAGCTTTGGATCCAAAGTAGGAAAATTGGATGAAACGTGGTCCATAGAGGTGCCGAGGGTTGTAGCCTTCGCCTGTGGGGTTGTAGCTCCTTCCAGGTGAGGTCGGTAAACTATGTTGTGTGGGGCTGAGTCTTCCGTAAGAGGTCAAAACGAGTCGTGGGTTGGAGCCCCTTCCCTAGAGAGGCCGGTAAACGAGCGCAGTAGGTGCCTACGGGCCGGTAGGAGTCCCCACGCCGTTATAACAAGAAGAAGTTTTCTCTATAATAAAATATTGAAGGTTGAGCAACTGCAGCGGTGGTTTTCTCCCGACTTGGGTTTCCACCTAAAAATCTTGGTGTTCATGTGTGATGGTTTATTCTGTTCTTTCTGCACATGTTTACTGTTTATAGAACATCTAATAAATGAATGATAGAATGATATAAGTGAAGAACTAATGGCATAATTAGATATCTGTGTATACGTGAGTTTTATGAAGGATATCCGCGTGTATACACTAGTTGGCTTCAGCAAAGCAGCGTATGGGTTTTAGAGCATGAAAAAGTAAAAAGTTTTGGTGTGCCCAAAATACTGATTCACCCCCCCTCTCAGTATTTTTCCCAACAGAATATTCCTTGAAGATTCCTGAGGTGCTGATTATACTTCCTGGTCATCAGTCTCTCACTGTCCTTCACAATTTTTACCTATTTGGGAAAACGAACAATAGACCATAACTCACTCATATGAACTCAGAATTTGATGAAATGAGTTGCGTTGGAATCTAGCTCTATCCGTTCGTTCAGGTTTGAATAATTTCTTAGCACTTTCATTTTTTAGCTAAATACTAAGCTCTCGATCATTCCTCTCCACCAGAAGCCTTTTGGACCCCAAAAGATACTATCTATTATTCAACAGGTGAGCGTACAACTCCCTCACCCTTTAACTCTCCATCCATTTGGCCTCTGAAGGATTTTTTCCCTTGAGTCCCACTCTAAGGTATTTGATATTCCCTCTTCTTAAATTTATGATTCTTCTGTCAAGCATGAGATCTTGCTGAAGTTAATCAAGATGTTCTGGTGAGAAATCATCTATTGATAGTAGCTGAACATGCTCTCCTTGAACATCAATAAAATGAGGCTCAAAAAAACAGGAATTCTCAATAATAATAACAAAATATATTTCCATATAAGAAGGAAAATCTAGCTTAAATGCATTAGTACCAATATTTTCTAGAATTTTAAATGGACCAAAATGGATTGGCTTGAGATTTTACCTTCCCCTTGCAATCTTTATTTGCTTATATACAACCAAAATTCATCTCCAACATGGAGTTTTTGATCAACACGGTGTTTTTCATGCCTTGCCTTGTAGTTTCTTTGACTCTTTTCAAGTTGCTCTTGCACTGTGTGATGTATCAACTAAATTTGTTGAATGAACATCCTTGCCTTATCTATGTCACTATGAACATCTATAGTTACATATTTCTCAAAGATGAAGTCCAAAGGTGATCTTGGCAAATAACCAAAACATGCCTCAAATGGTGATTTGTTTGTGGAATAATTCTTTTCCTTGTTGTAGGCATGTTGAATGTAATGCAAATTTTCATCCCACAAGTTGGGATGCTTGCTGCAATAACCTCTAATAAGATGAATAATTGTATTTTTTACCTCCGCGGTTTGACCATCTGTTTGCGGGTGAAATTTTGTACTCTTCTTCAACTTTGTGTCCATCATGTCCCATAATTTTGACTAAAAATTCCCAACAAACCAGGAATCCCGATCACTTACATTAGAAGTAGGAACACCAAAATGAACCCATACATTTTGAAAGAAAAGATTAGTGGTTTGCTCAGCTGTAAATATTTTCCTAAATGGCATCAAATACACATTTTTTTGATCATGTATACCACAACATACAATTAATCGTGACCTTTCCTTGACATAGGAAGACCACCTACAAAATCCATTGAGATACTCTCCCAAGGATGTGAAGGAACTATAAGTGGAGTGTACAATCCAAGTTTCCTATTTCTAGGCTTACTTGTTGCACATAAAGAACATCCTCTAATATAATGAGATACACTATCAATCATGCGTGGACAATAATACCTTTGGAGATTCTCTATTATCTTTCCTACACTGAAATGTCCAGCAATGAATGATGTGTGTGCCTCCCTTATGATATTGTTTCTTTCTCCCTGTGGTATGCATAACTTTCCCAAGTGATACAACAAACTGTTATGCACATGATAATCTAACTCTTCATTTTGGTTTCCTTGACTCAAGATTTCATACACCTCTTGAAAATCACTAGCATATGCATATTGCTCAATGTAACTTTCATGCATAATTGAATTGTGCTTGAGTATAATTGATGAATTTACAATAGGCCTAGAGAGAAAATTAACTACCTTATTGTAGATTCCCTTTTTGTACCTCATAACCAAATGAAATTGTTGTATAAATCCCATCCATTTGGAATGTCTTGATTTCTACGACTTTGAATGTGATTATAAGTACTGCAATGGTTGATGGTCGGTATGGATAATGGTCTATTTTCCCATCAAATAGTGCTTCCATTTATTTACATTTTGTACCAATGCATACAAATATTTATCATAGGTGGGATGATTAGTCACAAATCCATTAAAATTTTCAAAATGAAACGAAATATGCTTACCATGTTGCATGAGCACTACTCCCATAGCATAATCACTTGCATCTGTTTGGATCTCAAATGGCTGTCTAAGATCCATAAGATCCATAAGATGGTCGGTATTCTCATATAAAAATTGCATGACATCCCTTGATATTTTCCTGAAAATCTTTCTTCCAACATTTAAGGAAACAAGTTTTCGACTACAAACAACAAGAGGTAGTTTAAGAAACATATGACATGTTTCTTGTGCTCCAATGTCATAGTCAACAATAGTTTCTACAAGAAACCTTTTGTAAGCACAAAAAGCAAGATCCTCAAAGGCAACAAAATTTGAAATTCTAGTTATCGTATCATGATAACTTTCAGACCTCTTTTCTGATTTTGATGCATACTTAGCAATATACTTTAGGACAACATACCGAGAAAGCACTGGTTGGTAATCAACATTTGCATGCCACATTGTTAGAATGTCAATGTTATGTACATTTAGCCTATCATCGTTTCTTGTTGGGTCATATGTTTTTCTCCCTTGACCATCTATGAACAATCTTGATTCCTTAGAAATATCCCATGGAGAATTGTACTGACATGTGAGAATAGTTCCCTTTTTGCACAAACAAGAATCTACACTACACTTTGTGTGCCTTTGGACATAGTTTAACGATTCCTCATAATCATTATGAGGATTTCAAGAGAAAATTTTGATCAGTATTCAATAATCAAGGATCATTATTGAGGCTTCTTGAAACCATTATTTTGCGACGATGTATGTCACATGAAAGTTGTACATCAAAAGCATTTGACCAATCAAGTCTTTCCATGTCAAGAGTGCCTTGCAACCATAGGGATCCATGGATATGTGTTGAACCTCTATGATGCCACTCATATCTAATGAAAATGAATATACAGTCACTACAAAGATATAAATAGAACCATAATAAAAAAAAATTGACAACAAATAGAAAATAAATTCAACACAAACATGTACCCGAAGTCTTTCGCTTTAAGATATTTTTGGATAACTTCCTCTCGAAATATATTGAATCTATGGTGCATAAATTTGGCAACAATACGAGGGTACTATATAACATACTCAATTTTCATACGATGCTCATTTAAAGAATGATAATGTGATTGTACAAGCATGAGGTTATGCAACTCTGGCCACTTTGTGTCAACTGCACTAAATATTAAAAAAAAATAAGGACATCCTAAAATAAAAAGGCTAAAATTTCATGTTTCATATTAGAAACATAATGGGAAACCCATATAATTGAAACAAAACACTATAAGAATTATATGACTTGTATATCAGAATATTTGGAACCATATACCATCAAAATATAAATGTAAATACAAAAATGTACATAAATATATAACATTGCTTGAGAACCAATGAGAAAAAAATAATACAAAGACCATGTATAAAATAACTCTAACAACTTCCATCTAAAGCCCCAATCATCGTAAAAGTAGTCAAAAATTTCTTCTAACATAAATATTAAACATAAAAACAATTAACAAATTTAGTAATGTTTGGGGCTTTAGATGGGTCAAAAAATTAACATCAAAAAATTAACAAAATGTTTACAATCCAATATTAGCAATGTTTATAAATCTATTTTTATGTTTGTATTAATGTTTATGTTTAATATTTATGTTACTTTTTTGATGTTGAATATAATTATTAACAAAAAAAAACCATTTATTTTAACATTAACTTAATGTTATAAAAGTTATAATCTAATGCTACATGAACCAAATGATATAAAAATACCAAAATTTTTAATTCTAATGTCATTGAACCTAAAAATCTTTGTTTTTGTTATTCAAACTGGTTTTTTGACTCTATAAATGGATTCAGCACCCTCAAAAACTTCTAAGGCACTTAGATTGTGCAAAGTTAGCAATCAAACTTCTCTTTTCAATAAATTCCTGCCGGAATTTAGAGAAATTAACCGTAAAAAGTCACCGTAAAAGCCTTGAAAAAGTCGCACTAAAGACTACTCATTTCTTGACCAAATCAGTAGTAAGTATTTTTATTTAAATTTGAATAATTCAAAAATAATTGTATAATCCAAAGATGGTAAAGAAAGTCCATTTTTATTTGAAATAACTAAAATTAAAACCTTATTTTCAGTGAATCAATGCGAAAAACAAATTCATTAATATAATCTGGATTTCACGTTTCTATCTCTCCGGATTTGATTGTTTTGCCCTTTGACATTCATCCAACCAGTCAGTAAATCTGCCAAATGTAAATAACATGAAATATAATCGTTAAAACCTAAAAAAATATAACATATGAAAATGTAAAATATATTGTTTCATTCGATACAGTTTGTTTTCATGGGATCGCTGGAGACTTACACGTCAATTGGCTCGCTCAAATCTGAATACATTGATTGAAAGGAAAAAAGAATGAAATATTGGTTAGCCCATATAACTCGAATGAAGGAAGTAACTTCATACACACTACAGAAAGTTAATAACATGGAAACTCACTGTTGATTGTGATGGAATAGGCGGCTGCGCACATCCTGCACTTGAGTTCTCCGATCATTTGCTTTCGATCCCTAATACATGAAAAACTCATAATCAGACGCAATTATATATAATCCTAATCCTAATAAATCATAAAATTGTGAAGAACTGAAAAACACTAATGGTAGCTCACATGGCACATTCCACGCCACTTGGATGACTACAAAATGGACAGTTAAAAACTGTTTCTAATTTTGGTTGCTTTTTGCGCGGTTGTTTCGATGCAGCAGACTTCTTTCTTTTTCCCATTATAACAATCGCAAATACTAACTAACAAAACCGGAAACCAAATATGTAATGTATTTTTTTTTTTCAACGTTAACCAATATCCATATAAATACATTATTATCATATAGGAAGTATCTATTTCATGGTTAAAATCTAGTCGGCCCAAATATCTATTTCATGGTTAAAATCTAGTCGGCCCAAAAGGTTAAAATTTGGTGAGGAGAAAGTCATTGAGCATGCATGCTTTTAATTTTTTTAAATATGTTTAAAAATGATATACTTTAATAATATAAAGGGCATCTTTTTGGCTAGAACAGTAAACTATTCAGATTTACATATATATGAATATATTTTTATTTTTATTTTTAAAGTAATTTTAATATGATATAATTATATTGTTCTTGTTTTAGGTGTTTTTTTTAAATATAACTATTTAAATATGATAGATGAAAAATAACATTATTAAGATACAATATTATTAAAATTTTATATTTTTTTATTTAAATTTAACATTATTTAAAATATTTAATAAAATGGTTTAAAAACACATATGTATTACATCCAAGGTGTTGTACATCAAGAATTGGTGTTCATAGACATTGGAAATGAAATACTATTTTTATGTTGAAAATTAGCAAACTTACAAATTAAACACAATAATTCAATAAAACAAAACCTCACTACACACATGTAAGGATAATTTTTCTTAGTATGGCCAAATTTTCAAGCAATGATTTAATGATCAATTATAAACCTTGATAGTGGGTTTCATGTTTTTTTTAATAATAATTTCATCAATCATTAATCTCATTAAGAAAGATAAGAGAAATATATATAGTGAATAGTGACACTTACATTATCAGTAGAGGCAATAAAAATAAATATACCCCAGAAAAAAAAAAGTAATAATAGTAATTACATTGCTAATAGAAGAGACCATAATAGATACAATAACATTAAATGCATTACTAGTAAAAAGAGAAACAACATATGCATCATCAATACAATATTCAAATTACGAATAGATAAATAATTAGCACTTACATAATTAAATAATAATAATAATAAATGCATGTGAAAAAGGAAAAATTGTAATATCATATCCAATTATATGGAAAAAAAAAACTTTATTTAACTTGCAAAATCTTTAGTTGTAAGCTATGTCCATAGAAACCACAATTTAAAAAGATATTAACAAAATGTGAAACGCAAAGTTAAAAAATATATATATAATCTTTACCTTCAAAAGATTTAGCATAATTTTACTAAGACAAATTATAATATCATCCCATACTTGAATGTAAGTTATGCCACCAACAATGACATTATTTATGGCTAACACATTGGCTTTATATTATAATATCATACAATACTTGAACATTATTTATGGCTAACACATTGGCTTTATATTATAATATCATACAATACTTGAATGTAAGTTATGCCCCCAACAATGACATTATTTATGGCTAGCAGATTGGCTTGATATAAATTAATGAAATAAATTGATCATAAATAACAATCAATAATAATAATTAATGATTCCGATCTGTTTAAATTGTTGCTAATAAATGAATAGAATTCTCAAAGCATAATGAAAAAATGGATTTCTTTGCAAGTCATATTTTTCAGTTAAAGCATGATCCAAAGCACGATCAAAGAAAAATGGTTCCAAATTATGGAATAAAAAATTTGAAAAAGTGGTGTATAGAAAAATTATGTTTGGAGATGCAAAAATAAAATATATTCAAAATTCACCCAAATTAATTTAACATAATATCCAATTATATATTAAAAAAAAAATCCAATACATAATACTTAGTACTTAATGGTATTGGTGTCATTATTATTTCATAGGAAATGTATCTATATTTCCCATTAACAATAATATAAACACACACACACATATATATATATAGATATATAATTATATATATATATAATTATATAATTATATATATATGTAATTATATTAATACAATAAATTGAAAAATTATCCTAACAAAATTATAATATTATTATTAAATAAATATAATTTATCATAATCGTTCATAATACTTGTGTATGTCAATGAAATAAACCTTAACTATTCCATTAATGATCAAAGAGAATGAGTCATATTTATATTGATCCAGAATGGACCATTATATTGTTCGTCATTTATCTCAATGCTTTTAGAGTGAAAAATTTGGAGGAATCAACTATATTGTTCGTCATTTATCTCAATGCTTTTAGAGTGAAAAAAGTGGAGGAATCAACTCATAGGATTGTTTTTACCATTTCTTGGGCCTAGCAGATTTGTTGTGACGAATTTCTCATAAAATATCCACAACAATTTACAAATCATTGATGAAACCTAGACTAAACAGAGAGGGGGGCTGAATCAGTTTTGTCCATTCATGGACATTAAAACTATTTTATTAAACTCATTAAAAAATAATTCCACGAGCATCTCAATAAATAATGATCAGAAAACTGAGTATGTGAACAACAAGCAATAAGTAGAGTAACACATCACATCAACATGTAATAATAATGCACATGGACACCATATATAAGTGGAAACCCATAAGGAAGAAAAACACGATTTATTATTTTTGTGATGTAAATGCAAGCTCCTACTCCTTATTACACCTCATTTTCTATAGGCTCCAACCTACAAGAGGCTACTACCTCAAATTTATACAAGCTACAACATGCAAGGAAGCTCCAACTCCCATGTGTTTTCTGCAGGAAACCACCCACAAGAGGCACCTACCTTAACCATATCCAACTGAACATTTTATCAAGACACAACTTGAAAGGAGACCACAATCCCCTCACACAACATGAAAACAATATGTTGATTTACCTGGTTATCAACTCTGCATGTCTCCATCTTTACTTATGCCTCTTCTCCCTTCAAATCTGCTTCACATTAGCTCCATATGTGCATAACATCTCAGTCGGCTTCTCCAACTCTCTCACCTCACTATGCGCTCCAAAATGACATCTTTTGTAGTGATAGTTTGATGGTTTTTTGTATTCCACATAGGAATACAAAGAGAATAGGCTTGAATCTTTGCCTTCCATTCATTCGTTTCCACACACTTCATATATTGAATATTCGTCCACAAAATACATAAATAATCCAATATTCAATTCCAGAAATTTGTAATGATTGAATGGATCAACTTAATTCCAACACCAATCAACAATGTATATCATTAATGTATTACAACAATTAAGCTTAATTCACCTTTTTATTTTCCTTGGAGACTTTCCTTTGCATCATAACAATTTATCTCAATCAAGAATTTGACATTATTACAATTTCTTCAATGTAGCAGTTTCACTGCACTTTTGTCTTCTTTGCCTTGTTGTTCATTTATACCTTTGTTGATCCTGATCTGCTCCTGTTCTATCAATCACAATATTTACAATAGTATCCCCCTTTGGCATTGATGGCAATGCATCCTCCCCCTTTCCTTCTGAAAAATGTCTTCCTTTCGATTATTTCCTCCCCCTTTAACATCAATGACAGGGGGGGTTACAAATTTCTTGTAGTCATTAAATTCATTAATGTCCTACAACCAGCATTTTTTTTTTCATAAATAATGTTGATACTACTAGTGAATGAATGCCACTCCATATTGAATGAAATCTACTCCAAATGCGCTTCAGAATGATTTAACATTATAAGAGCGCTGCAAAATATTGTTGTGAGAACTCTCTGAAAACAAGAATATTGTTGGTAGAACACTTACATTAAGAAAACCCAAATGTACTCTGCATCGAATGATGACCTTGTGGCTCATAACATCTAAAAAATATTAAAATGGCTTAGGATCAACTTTTGGGAAAAATATCTGGCATAACACCAACTTCCATTCAAAGATAATTTCCAATCACTTGCTTAAGGATCACACAAATAAGATGAATCATGACATAGAACCATTGAGTGTTGTTGTAAAGGAACATATATAAAAATGATATATATATGAAAAATGTTGCCAGAATTATTGTTATATAACACTCGAATAATGCTATCAAAGACAATCTCCAATTTAGGGTATTTTTGAGCTTGCTGCTACCAAAGACAATTTTGCTAAAAAATGTTGTCCACACATTTGAGTGAAATCAAGAGTCTTTGAACATGAATAAGTCACATTGAAACTGGTTTGAGGCCATAAAAAAATATGTTTTTTTGGATAACGCTGAACATATCCCTTTCCAAATATTGTTGGAGTATTAGACCATATATCATTGAAGCATATTATATTATATATATATATATATATATATATATACCCAAAACTCATATATAACCATCATTCAACTAATAATATCCCTATGTTATCTATCCTTGTTCAACACAAGCAACTTATTCACTTAAAACGTAGGTCCTTACTGCTTACCCACATAGATCCACGAACACTTTCGACTCACTCTACAACACACTCGATGAAACAATTTAATGCGGATATAATTTCTCAACTTTTCTAACCCTTGAGATAATAGCATAACCTCTATTTTATACAACTGCAATAACATATAATGCCATCATATAGCATTGCATATCAATGTCAATGTCATGGTAAGAACTATTTGTATTATTTCCGCCTTCTTAGTTATGAGAACGCTCAGACCAAGCATGGGTGTATTCTGATATGAATATTAATAAGAACTATTTCACCTTGGATAAAAATTTTCCTACAAATAACATAATGCATTGTATATAATACAAAACCCTAAATACTTCTTTTTTTATCATTCAGTTCTTTGAATGCTTCTCTACAAATTTCCATATATAATGTTATGCCAGTTAGAAAATAAAAATTGTAGATTATGTTGTATTGACATAGATATTGTTGGTGTCTTTGAGTTGTTTCCGCAGAGCAGTGTGTTGTAATAGCAAGCTGGGTCATTGAAGGAGATGAATCAACCGTAGGGAACGACCGAAGTCGTTGGATGCATGTGAGAAGAAAGTAAGCTAAAAGGGGCTCTCATTCTTTATTTCTTGAACAATAATACTCAATTCTTTACAACTATCCAATGTAATAACACTACCACCCTCCTGTTTACGCCAATGCATCCAATGTCTGAAAATGTCATATTATGCAAATATGTGACTGACAAAATATTCCATCCGCTAAGAATAATATCAGAAATATCACTGGGAAATAACGCAATGGCTCTGTAACTGGAAATGGCTATGTAACTGTTCTGATTTCGGTGAATCCATAACACTCTGTTGCCATAATTGAAATGTTCTTGCTCCGATTACACTGCTCCACTGTCTTTTCTTCTGCCATAAATGCAACGCTCAACTAGCCTCAGTTTTTTATGCCACTGAAATATAACTATTTCTGGAGCATAACACCTGAATGAAAATTTAATTCCCTCTAAGGTAGCATCAGATGTTTCAATCAAGGTGGCAGAATATCTTTGTACGTGACCTAGAGAAAACATCTATAATTTTGAAAGCAAAAGTTCAAAATGGCCAAGAAACGACTTTACTGTTTTTATATTCTCTATTTTATACACACATAATAATGAGTTTATGGGTTCCAATCTGGTTATTTGCTCTAGTGGAAGTACCTTTCTTCAACCTTGACAGGATTCATAGGCCTAACTATCACATAAGTCGGGAACCGTGACCATGAGAGTTTTAAAGGCTAGAAAAGGAGAGGAAAGAGAAGTAATTCATCGAAGAAAAAAAAAATCCATGTGTTGTTCATAACATTCGATTTCCATGTTCAGTACATCGTTTTCCATATAAATTCACACTTATAATACGATAAATTGGTGATGAAGGCGAAGATGATAATCAAACCACATGCTAGTTAGTTGTAGCACAAAAATCTGAAGTGTGCCAATTGTTTTATCTCTGAGGTACCTCAATTTCACATGCATTCACTTTTTCAATGAACACACAGAGTAGGGTCCCTTCATTTCCTGCTGTGAGGAAAGTTGATTTGCACCCTTTGTGAGAGTATTTCTTTTATTGCAAGAAACGAAGTGTTGGAGAGAATCTAATCCTTTTGTAAAATAGATTATTAGATGCCCATAGTATTGTCATTTGTTGTGGATTTTTTAAAGTGGATGAAATCTCTCTCGGGATTCATTTTTCATAGACTTTGACACTTATATCCCTTTGAAGATACTATCATATTTTTATGGAGGCACGTGGTATCCAATAAAGATCTCTGTTGCTCCCATTTTTAACACAATAAGAGATGCGTCCAGTATGGAAAATTGAGAGCAGATCATGATTAAAATCCCATTGTACTTATTTCCATTCCTTATTTGAATTTTAAATTGTATTCACTATTTAATATTCATATCTTTGTGATGCATTAAATATATTATACTTATTTCTTTTACATATTGCAGACTTTGCAGGTTTCGCTAATTTTTTATGCATCACTTATCTTATTGAATTGATGATATCTATCAATAAATTTTATTTTCTACTTTCTTATGGTATTTGAAATAAGAGAGAAACTCATCATGTTACCACTCCCCTTGTGTTGATTCTTCTCTTTTTAATACCGACTAAATGACTTCCTTGCTTCCTAGAGCAGATCCCCCTAAAATGAAGATAGGTCAGTAGTTGTTCTTTATTCTTCCTCTTCGACACTTTAGTAACTTGTTGTCTATTGTCTTTGTTTCCTTTTGTCACATTGTTTGGTTTTCTTGTAGTGTACATATTTGTTTTGGGATTTTTTAGAGTATGTGATAGCTTCCAGTATTTGGCTAAGTAGCCTGGATTATTACACTTATAAGGACTTTTTTCACCCAGAAAATGTTTGTATTTTCTATTTTCCATTTCAAAATGTTTGCAATCAGCAACCTTATGTCCAAATGCATATCAAAAGAAACAATAGCCATAGAAGAAAATTTTGTACCTCATGCCATATGATTTTCTAGTAGATATATGTCTCCTTCGGTTGCTTACTTGAGGTAGCTTCTTTGTCTATTGCTTCTCTTGCTAATAATATTTGGTTTGGTTTCTCCAATAGTGTGTTGTTGTATGGCCAAGTTCATGGCAATAAAGGCATGTGACATTGTTATTCTCAATTCTTGTGGGCTTCATATCCTCATATTTATGAGTAGATTGCAGTCTATTCAATCCATTTTTTTCATCTTGATTATGTTCCCTGCCTTTTTTTGTGTCCTGGTTAACCACGCTTCTTGTCTCATCTTCTACATGTGTTTCAACATTGTGGTGTCCTCTTGAATAGACGATTTTTCTGATTTCATCATAGAGTTATTTTGTTCTTCTAACTGATCTGAAATTGATTGTTATTTAATGTTGTGCTAATATCAATTTCATAATTAACATGAAAGTTATTTGGTTTGTTTATCATACAAGGGTTTATACAAGTGTTTATGAGTGACAATTCATTATACTTGATGCAATTAAGTGTTTTTTCATGAACTTAAAAGCATGGAAACTCAATGCGGAACAACAGCATAATAAAACACAACAAGAAAAAATAACAGAGACAAATTAAAAAGTTTTTTATGAAGGATTTCACCCCTCCTGGGCTACATCCCCTTGGTCCAGCTTCATAGTGTGGACCTTTGTATTAGATTAAATTGTGCAAAAGTGTTGTTTTCAGTCTCCTGTTGCCTCTGCAACCTACTCCAATGGATCCAAAACATAAAAAATCTACCAAGAATGACTCTTTGTGAGCCAAAATTGGTCGAAAATTTCCTGAGTTATGGCAAAACCAATTTTTCCTAGTTTTTCTCCACTAAATCTAGTTGTCCACAACTTAGCTCCACTAAATGTGGAATTCCACCAAATCTGGCAGGTCCACCAAAGGCGCCGCCAAGATAATTATGCGATTAATGTTAAGATAAGTGGTGTTTAAGTGGGGTTAAGCGTGTTTAGCACTAACCCACACTTATCCGTTAATGTCAGATTAACATAACATAACAAAAAATTATTGTATTAATACACGGCTTAACACATTTAATTCTCCAAATATCGTATTGTAGTCACTTATCGCAGATCACAATTCATAGCATAGCCCCGCTATAAATCATTCTATGTTGCCTACTCCATCTTGAGATTGTGATACCCCAATGAGATATATCGCATTGCATTGTTAACACTTTATGTTGCTTGCTCCTAAAAACCCCTGATGCAATTGGTAGGACCCACTTTATTGCCACATCACTTACCGCGCAATCGCAAATCGCAAATCATTTTTTTGTTGCCTTATGTCCTCCACTACTAAACTACTGTTGCGAGATGGTTGAATGCAATGACTGATCATATGGTTTATTAAAGTTTTGAAGTACATTATTAGATGGTTTTGCATATACATGCCACTAAATGAAGATTATTTGCCAAATTTATTTGCCTCTGGGGTGCGCCACGTGGCCCTTCCCCATTGGCCTATAAATTCCACCAATAAGATAATCCACCATAGTAATAATTCCAAACTTAGGAAATAGGAGAAAAATTCAACTTCCCCAAACAACATTGGAAAATCTGGAGATGGCACTTGTCACAGTGTTACTGGATAAAAATTTGGAGAATATTCCTTGAAGATTCCTGAGGTGCTGATTGTACTGCCCATTCATCAGTCTCTCACTGTTATTCACAATTTTTACCTATTTGGGAAAATGAACACAAGACCATAACTCACTCATATGAACTCGGATTTTGATGAAACGATTTGCGTTGGAATGTTGGTGACGAGCTCTATCCGTTCATTCAGGTTTGAATCATTTCTTATCACTTTAATTTTTTAGCTAAATACTAAGCTCTCGATCATTCCTCTCCACCAGAAGCCTTTTGGACCCCAAAAGATACTATCAATTATTCAACAGGTGAGCGTACAACTCCCTCACCCTTTAACTCTCCATCCATTTGGCCTCTGAAGGATTTTTTCCCTTGAGTCCCACTCTAAGGTATTCGATATTCCCTCTTCTTAAAGTTATGACTCTTCTGTCAAGTATGAGATCTTGCTGAAGTTCATCAAGATGTTTTGGCAAGAAATCATCTATTGATAGTAGTTCAACATGCTCTCCTTGATCATCAATAAAACGAGGCTCAAAAAATCTCAAATTCTCAATAATAATGACAAAATATATTTCCATATAAGGAGGCAAATCTAGCTTAAATGCATTAGTACCAATATTTTCCAGAATTTTAAATGGACCAAAATGGATTGGCTTGATATTTTTACCTTCCCCTTGCAATATTTCTTTGTTGATATACAACCAAAATTCATCTCCAACATGGAATTTGTGATCAACACGGTGTTTTTCATTCCTTTCCTTGTAGCTGCTTTGACTCTTTTCAAGTTGCTCTTGCATTATGTGATGTATCAACTAAATTTGTTGAATTAACTTCCTTGCCTTATCTATGTCACTATGACCATCTATAGTGACATATTTCTCAAAAATGAAGTCCAAAGGTGATCTTGGAAAATAACCAAAACATGCCTCAAATAGTGATGTGTTTGTGGAAAAATTATTTTCCATGTTGTATGCATGTCGAATGTAATGCAAATTTTCATCCCAAAAGTTGGGATGCTTGATGCAATAACCTCTAAGAAGATGAATAATTTTACTATTTACCACCTCAGTTTGACCATCTGTTTGTGGGTGAAATGTTGTACTCTTCTTCAACTTTGTGTCCATCATGTCCCATAATTTTGACCAAAATTCCCAACAAACCAGGAATCCCGATCACTTACATTAGAAGTAGGAAGACCAAAATGAACCCATACATTTTTAAAGAAAAGATTAGTTTTTTTCCCATCTATAAATTTTTTCTTACATGGCATCAAATACACATTTTTTTGAACATACAAGTAATCGTGAGCTTTCCTTGACATAGGAAGACTGCCTACAAAATCCATTGAGATACTCTCCCAAGGATGTGAAGGAACCAGAAGTGGAGTGTACAATCCAAGTTTCCTGTTTCTAGGCTTACTTTTTGCACATAAAGAACATACTCTAATATAATGAGATACACTATCAATCATGCGTGGACAATCATACCTTTGGAGATTCTCTATTGTCTTTCCTACACTGAAATGTCCAACAACGAATGATGTGTGCGCCTCCCTTATGATATTGTTTCTTTCTCCCTGTGGTATACATAAATTTCCCAAGTGATACAACAAACTGTTATGCACATGATAATCTAACTCTTCATTTTGGTTTCCTTGACTCAAGCTTTCATACACATCTTGAAAATCACTAGTATATGTATATTGCTCAACGTAACTTTCATGCATAATTGAATTGTGCTTGAGTATAATTGATGAATTTACAATAGGTCTAGAGAGCGTATTAACTACCTTATTGTAGATTCCCTTTTTTTACCTCATAACCAAATGAATTTTTTGTATAAATCCCATCCATATGAAATGTTTTGATTTCTACAACTTTGAATATGATTGTAAGTACTGCAATGGTTGATGGTCGGTATGGATAATGGTCTATTTTCCCATCAAATAGTGCTTCCATTTATTTAAACTTTGCACAAATGCACACAAATATTTATCATAGGTGGGATGATTAGTCACAAATCCATTAAAAAATTCAAAATGAAACGAAATATGCTTACCATCTTGCATGATCACTACTCCCATAGCATAATCACTTGCATCTATTTGGATCTCAAATGGTTTTCTAAGATCTGGAAGTGATAATACAGGTGTTGGACTTATATTTTGCTTTAAAGCATCAAATTATTATTGTGTACATCTCCCCAATGGAAGAATTTCTTGACACTTTTCAATGCATGTAGCGGATTTGCAATGGAAGAAAAACTAGCAATGAATTTCCTCCAATACTCTGCTTCCCCGAGAAAGCTTCTTACCTGTGTAACTGTATTGGGCTTGGGCCAATTCAAAATTACCTCTAGTTTGGAAGGGTTGATCTTCAACTCACCTCCTCCAATAATTTTCTCCAAATATACTAAAGAATTCTTACCAAAATTTCACTTTGACATATTTAAAAACAATTTCTCTTTTTCCAAGACATCAAGTACCTTGTTCACATGCATAACATGCTCTTCTCTTCATTTGTTGAATATAAGTATGTCATCTAAGTAAAAAACGACGAAATCATCTAGAAAGGGTCTAAGTACATCATTCATGACTCATATGAAAGTATCTGGAGCATTTGTTAGACCAAATGGCATAACTAACCACCCAAACAATCCTTGTTTAGTTTTGAAATAAGTTTTCCAAATCTCCTCTTCAGTTATTCTAACTTGATGATAACCACTTCGCAAGTCTAACTTAGTGACATATCTTGCATACTTAAACTTATCTAGAAAATCATCAATGAGTGGGAGTGGTTAGTGATTCTTTACTGTGATTTTATTCAATGCACGTAAATCGATACACATGCACCAAGTCTTGTCCTTCTTTGGTAACAAAAAAAAATGGTGCACCACATGGTGAAGTAGATGGACGTATGATACCTTTGTTTAGAAATTCTTGAATTTTCTTCTTGATTTACAAACTCTCCATAATTGGCATGCAATACATACCAATGTTTGGAAGTGGAACATCCTGCTGTAACTGAATCTCATGCTAAATTCCCCTCTTGGGAGGTAACCCATTTGGTTCTTGAAAAATCTCGACATATTGAATTACCACATTAAACAAATCAGATTTCAATTTTTCATCACATCCTTCAAAATATTCATATTCAACATCATCCTTTTTCTTGATCATGAGAAGCACAGAATTTTTACTTGCATTAACTAGCCTCTTCATTTTCCCTGCATTAACTAAAGAAATATTCATATTCTTATGATGATATCCCACAATATACTCCACCCCATCCTTAAGAAAATTATTTTTTTTCTCATGGCAATAAAACACCTCTTTCCTCATACAAATATGGACTTCCCAAGATAATTCGGGAAATGTCAAGTGGAACCACATCTAACTCGACTTCATCAACAAAGTTTGCAATAATAGAAAATCTAAATATACATTTCCTTATAACCTATAAATTGGAATTCTTAATTATCCAACCCAAACGGTATGGTTTATGATTTGGTATGGTTTCAAGGATAATATGTTTGAGTAAGTCTTCTGAAATCAGGTTTGCTTGTGACCCACTATCAAACAATGCATAAATCTTTGTATGATTTGAAATCACTCTAACATGGAACAATTTTATCCTTGTGTCTTCATTTGGAGTGTTTTTGTGACTATGTGAGGAACTAGTACCTACTATTTCTTCCTTTCCTTTGTTAACCATAGCTATTATCTTTGTCTCATCTCTTGAATCGGATCCAAGATCTTGTTGTGTGGTGGCAGTCATATTTTTATTTCCCTTTGTTATTTGGTTTCTTTGGCCTTAGTCCGAGATGTGGTTTCCAATAGGGACTTCATCATGCCCCTCTTTGGAACAATGTTTGCATGTAGTTTTCTCCCCTTATTTCTTTATTCTTGCATTCTTCTTTCCACTCATTTTCCTTGCTTCTCTTTTCCCTTACCCTTGAATGGCTTCTTCTTACTAGCCTCTTCCTGAATTTTCTTTCCCCTTTCTTCAAGATGTGTGGCTTGCACACATAATTCATCTAATTTTTTTGGGTTAAACATAAGGATAGTATGTTTTAATTAGGAATGTAAACCCCCAATATATACCAAGAGTATGTCTTGTGGATTCAATTTTACTCCTAACAACAAAGCCCTCTTTCTAAACTCCTGAGTGTGCTCTTGAACATTTCAACCTTTGAGTTCCCTAAAGTTTTTCTGACTCGTTATTTCTTTTCTCATATAAAATAATGGATAAAACTGTCTTTTAATGGAAGAAATGAATTCAAACCAAGAAATGGATATCTTACCATGGATTCACATTTCTACTTAAGACTTTGCCTCCCACCAAACTAGTGCTGCTCCTTCTAGCCTTAATGAAGCTAATTGGATATTTATGTCATCCTCTTGTAGATTTTGAATTCTGCAGTATACTTCAAATTGACGGATCCAATTGTCTAACTTCTATGCATTTACCTCACCATTGTACATGGGAAGTTCAAACTTGATGTCCAATTTGAGTAATGGAATTTTTCCTTTTGGGATTTTTGAATGAGTGTGCGTGGTTTTTGTGGTGGATGTGGAAGATGAAGATGTTGATGAAGATGATGATGATGAGGATGGTGGATATGGAGGTGGCTTTCCTCCACTACCTTTTGAACTCTTCTCTTCATGATTTTTACCATCTAAATATCCTTCTCCATGTGGAGGCTTTGAACCTTCTCCTGCTCTTTCTACAGTGAATGCATCAAACATGATTTTAACTATTCTTTGTATGTATTTGAAGTGTCTCTTAACATGCTCTTCTTCTAAATGTCCATGAGTCTCTCCAACTCCTAGAATAATGGCTAATGATTCAAGCTCAACCTCTGATGCTTTTACCTTCTCAATCACTTAAGCTTCTTGTTCAATTTGTACCTCTTCAATCTCAATTTCTGGAGATGGAACTTGAGGTGCTTGAAGTGCAGCTATTAGTGGAAATTCGGGTGAAGATGATGCTTTCTCAACTCTATTTCTCCTTGTCCTAATATCAGTACTAACAACCAATAGCTTCCATTCTCCTCTCTACAACTTTAACCTTGTAAGCATCATAAAATTGCAACTATTAAAGCCCTTCTTGCACAATCTCAAGCAAAGCAAGCAATAAACATTTAGAAACCTTGTGCCCTGAGACCAACTTGATCTAAAAATGATTGTTATTTAATGTTGTGCTAATATCATTTTCTGAATTAACAGGAAATTCCTTTTCTTTTCTTATCATACAAGGGTTTATACAATTGTTAATGACTGACAATTCATTAAAATTGATGATATTAAGTGTTTTCCATAAACTTAAAATCATGGAAACTCAATTCCGAACAGCAACATAATAAAACACAGCAAGCACAAATAACAGAGACAAATAAACAAGTTTTTAATGAAGGATTTCACCCCTCATGGGCTACATCTCCTTGGTCTAGCTTTAGAGTGTGGACCTTTGTATTAGATTCAATTATGTAAAAGTGTTGTTTACAGTATCTTATTGCCTTTGCAACCTACTCCAATAGCCCCAAAACATCAAAAATCTACCAAGAATGACTCTTCCTAAGCCAAAATTGGTCAAAATTTTCCTGAGTTATGAAAAAATGATTTTTTTGTAGTTTTACTCCACTAAATCTCGATGTTTTCCAGTTAACTCCACTAAATTTGGAATTACGCCGAATTTGAAGGGTCTGCCAAAGGCACCGCCAAGATAAGTATGTGACTATTGTTAATATAAGTGGTGTTGAAGTGGGGTTAAGCGCATTTAGGGCTAACCCGCACTTATCTGTTAATGTCAGAATAACATAACATAACCGCAAATTATTGTGTTAATACACAACTTAACGCATTTAAATCTTCGTAGATCGCATCGTAGTCACTTATCTCATATCGCAACGCAACCCCGCTATAAATCATTCTATGTTTCCTACTCCCTCTTGTGGTTGTGATGCCCCGATGCGATATATCACATTACATTGTTAATACTTTATGTTGCCTGCTCCTAAAAACCCCTGATGTGATTGGTACAACCCACCTTATCGCCACGTCACTTACTACTCAATCGCAAATCTTAAATCATTTTTCGGTTGCCTTATGTCCTCCGCTCCTAACCTACTGATGCGAGATGGTTGAATGCAGTGACTGATTAGATGGTTTATTAAAGTTTTGTAGTATTGGATTATATGGTTATGCATATACACACCACCAACTAAATATTATCCATTTTATTTATTTGGCTCTTGGTTGCGCCACATGGCCCTTCCCCTTTGGCCTATAAATTCCACCAATAAAATAATCCACCGTAGTAATAATTCAAAACTTAGGAAATAGGAGAAAAATTTAACTTCCCCAAGCAACATTGGTGAATATGGAGATGAAACATTTCATAGTGTCACTAGCTGAAAAACTAGAGAATATTCCCTAAAGATTCCTAAGGTGATGACTGGACTACCCAGTCATCAATCTGTCATTGTTCTTCACAATTTTTACCTGTTTGGGAAAACGAACATTAGACCATAACTCACTCATACGAACTTGGATTTTCATGAAACAAGTTGCATTGGAATCCTAGTGACGAGCTCTATCTGGTCGTTTAGGTATGAATCATTTTTGAGAAATTTCATTTTTTAGCTAAATGTTGAGCTCCTGATCACTAACCTTATATATAATATGTTATTTTCAACCACCTCACTTTTATTTGAAACAATCTCATCCTCTAATATCTCACACTGTACATGTTTCTCCTTTATCTGATTATTCATCATTACCTCTATTTTCCTTGCTTCTTCAGGTTGTGTCCTTAGGCTAATGATTTCCTTCTTGTATTCATGTTCTCTTTCATGCCATATCTACACTAATTTATTCAAATATTTTTTTTCATTCTCCAATCTTCTTATCTCAGTCAAAACACAGTCAAGTTTGGCTTATTATTCAACAATAGTTTCTTCATGTCAATCATGTCCATTCACAGTAGCAGGAACCTCATTTGATTGAACATTTTTCTTTTGAAAGGGGGTTTTCTCCTTCTTGCATATCTTCTCCTTCTTAACAATGCAGCCACTAATGTCTCCTTCATGCATGAGATGCAATCTCTTCCAAATTTATTTTTCAGAAGTTAAATCCATTACTGTATCTAGATCCTTGTTATGAAGATTGTTGTACATTACACATTTTTCTTTGGCATTCCACTATTTTTCTTGCAAAGAGGGAGATTATTTACAGTAACCATCGCATACAAGTTTCCCTACCTCAGGTCCATAAGCCATTAGATCAGTTTTATCCTTATCTCTCCATTCACAAAATGTTGATGAACTCAACACGGGTACACTTTGATAGCCCATGACTCGACCAGACCAACCTTCAAGCTGTTAGACTTATACAAAAGGAGCCTTCTCGGATACCAATTGATGAACCCTTGACTAAACTGAGAGGGGGGGGGGGGTGAATCAGTTTAGTCCATTCATGGACATTAAAATTATTTTATTAAACTAATTAACAAAACCATTCCATGAGTATCTCAATAAATAATGATCAGCAAATTGAATATGTGAGTAGAAAGTAATAAGCATAGTAACACATGACATCAACACATAATAATAATGCACATGGAGACCAAATATAAGTGGAAATCCATAAGGGAGAAAACCATGATTTTATTATAGTTGTGATGCAAAGGAAAGCTCCTACTCCTTATTACATCTTATTTTTGTAGGCTCCAACCTACAGGAGGTTGCTACCTCAAATTTATGCAAGCTACAACATGAAAGGAAGCTCCAACTCCCATGTGTTTTCTGCAGGAAACCACCTAGAGGAGGCTCCTACATCAACCAGCTCCAACTGAACATTTTATCAAGACACTACTTGAAAGGAGACCACAATACCCTCACACAACATGAAAACAATATGTCGATTTACCTGGTTATCAACTATGTATATATCCATCTTTACTTCTACCTCTCTCCCTTCAAATCTGCTTCACATCAGCTCCATATGTGCATAATATCTCAATCAGCTCTATCACATTATCTAGCTCTCTCACCTCACTATGCACTCCAAAATGACATATTTTGTATAGATAGTTTGATGGTTGTTTTTATTCCACATAGGAATAGGAAGAGAATATGCTTGACTCTTTTCCTTCCATCCATTCGTTTCCACACACTTCATATCTTGAATATTAGTCCACAAAATACATGTAAATAATCCAATATTTAATTTCAACCATATGTAATGATTGAATGGATCAACTTAATGCCAACATCAATCAACAATGTATATCATTAATGTATTACAACAATTCAGCTTAATGCATCTATGTAGTTCCTTCGAGACTTGCCTTTGCATCACAACATTTTAGCTCAATCAACAATTTCACATTATTACAACTTCTTCATTATAGAAGTTCCACAGCACTTTTGTCTTCTTTGCCTTGTTGTTCATTTATACCTTTGTTTATCTTGATCTGCTTGTTTTCCATTAATGAAAATATTTCCAACAATCATATATATACCAAATAACTAATTTATTATAAAAAAATCATTATGAATTTTATATAGTAATTTTATATAATATTTATAGATCACATTTATATATATAATTAATTAATGAAACTATATTTTCCTAAACTACCATAAAGCATGCCAATTAGTCCAAAGGTTGTTAAAGACACTCTTAACCTAATGATGTGAATAATGTGTTATGCTAGAGTATTATATGTGTAAAGGTAAAATGACAATTTGGATCTCATAAATATGGTATATGATAGAATGATTTTGATAAAAAAAGAGAGTATGGGAATGATGTAATGTTGAGATTATATTTGACCTTATGTTAATTTTAGGTTGATCTACTTAAACACTTTTTAAATTTATCAAATTAATTTATATTAAAATATAAAATAATTGTGTTTATGATTTATATAAAAATATAATATTTTGTTGCAATATTTAGTTTGATAAAATATTTATCCAATTAATTTAAAAATATTTTAATTTAGATAAAAAATTATTATTAGTATTATTATTATTATTATTATTATTATTATTATATATATATATATCACACTTGTATATCAATGCAATATTTTTCACACATATAAACTCTATATTTAACATTAGTTGTATTGTTGTATCTAGGATCCTAAATAAAAAGATGGAGTAAACAATTTTTCATCACTGCATATTTTAAGGCATTGTTTCTTCAGTGACAATGCCCTGGAGGAACTAGCGGGTATTAATCATCAATTTAAAGGATAGTGTTAAGAAATTCTATAGATATGGCGTCAAAAATACGACAACCTTTGGAATATTAAAAAAAAATCATCCAAGACAAATACCATAACTTCATAATTTATTTGAAAATGGTGAAGTTAATTTTTGGAGAGATCAAGATTTAAAGTAGTTAATGTTTCATTCGTAGCTTCTAAAATCACACAAGTAAAATTATACAAAAAGAATAATACTGTTCAAAGGAAATGAGGAAATATGGTTCCAAACAATGCAAAGACTATTTTGGTAGATTTTTCCTATATTCATATCATGGGAAACTTGAAGGAATGAAATGGGAATATCATCAAAAATATTTTAGCCTTTGAAGAAATTGTATGTGAAATAATTTCTAGGAGAATAAAACAAATAGTGATAGCCTCTAACTAGTCTCCTAAAATTGGGTCTGCAATGTTGGAAATATGGTTAATGTGTTATCCTTGATGGAAAACTAATGATAAATTTGTCACAATTATGGTAGAAGGATGGTTATAAAAGCTAGTACAGATGCTACATGTGACATGGAAAGAGGAATATCAAGTTTAGAGTCAGAGCTATGATAAACAAAAAGTGTGAAAAAGTATATGCGGGTCTTTTAAAGCAATATCATGTACATATTCTGCACCATGGTAATTGGAATACCATGGGTCTTTAACATGGGATTGTTCCATAGTAATGAGCACGACAATGGATATTTGATCTCGTCAAAGAATACCATCAGCATTACTAAGGGATTTCCCTAATTTATTGAGTAAGGTATAACTTATATAAGGAGATGGAGATAAAATTGTTAGGTGTGCAAGTTTTTTTTATCTATGAATGCAGATGTGCACCAAGGAGCAAGGAAAAGACAAATATCTAAAATATATTATGTATGGTACCATATGTGCTTGTTTTATTTTTTTGAAAATATCTAACAATGATAGATATGTGGTGATAATGATACTTTGACATCAATATGTGACAGTAAGGGTTCTAAAGTATGATTTGTGGTTGTAGCGAAGGAATTATTCAGTGATTATAGATTTTTGTTTTGGTTTTCCTCTGAAAGGTCGCATACATATGTGGCTCCTGTTCTCGGGAGTCATGTATACATTCTGTGAAAGTTCAGAATTTCTACGCAGGTGTAAAACATGAGAAGTGTGTACATATGCGGATGTGTTTTTGTAAAAGGCACATATATCAGGTAGGGATTTGTAGTATGAACTGTTGATTATGTTTGGTCAGTTATGTTATGTTTTTTGACGTATGTCGATGATGTCTCTCTTATGATAATCTGTGTTTGACATTTCTGGTTGGGTTGAATTGATTATGGTATGGAATGTTGACTTGTGATGATATTTTTGTATGGTGATCTGTATTTGGTTCAGTGCTATGTGATGGTTTCAGTATGTGATTCAGTGTGATAGTGATTCAAATTTAATTATCAATATTCTTAAATTCTTACGTAGGTTTTCCTCAGGGAGGCACATACATATGTGTGTGTTATTCAGAATAGTAGCGTATACATTCTAACACATTATTGATCAAATTTTTTAGTGATAGGATCTAATTACTGTAATGACCAAATTATGGTTTGGTATAATAGTGAATGGTTGTGCACTGAGATTATCTGTTAGGAATTGGTATGATCTAGTTACATTGGTTTATTATGATTAAGTGATTGATTTAATAGTTGATTTCAAAATTATTGGGAGTAGATTTAGTTTGAAACATTCTAAAAAGTGATACACAAAGAGTTGAAGACAACAATCTTCAAAAAGGGGGTTGTAGCTCCCTTCCAGTAGGAGCTGGAAAATGAGAGAAGGTTGTATCATTCTACAGGTAGAATCCTGTGTGCTAGTTAGAGTCTACACCAGTACTATATTGAAATAACTTTTCTTTTAATAAAATAAAAGATAGAGATGACATCATCAATGGTTTTCTCTAAAATTGGGTTTCCACCTAAAATCTTGGTGTTCATATCTGTTAACATCATTTTTGCATATTGATGCTCTACCTGCTCTTTAATTTCTCATAATAGTTGATTAATAGATGAATAATGAAGTAATTATGCATTGATTAATGTTGAAAAAATGGTGAAATTAATGATTAGATAACTTATATGGATATATGTGGGATTCTTTAACAATAGTCGCGTACATATGCTAGTTTCTTTTATAATAGTAGCGTATGTGAATCAGAATAAGATATCGGAAATTGAAGTGTGTAAAATACTTATTGAGCTCCTCATCTTAGTATTTTTTTTAATAATTGGTATCAAATCAGGTCCTTCGGAAGAAGCTTGATCGCTTGAAGGGAGATTCATCAAGATGAGCAGTCAAGAAGGAGTATCTTCTTTCTGGCCACCGTTTTTTAATGTAACGAACTTGGCTTTCTAGAAATTCATAATGAGATAATAGTTGTAGTCACTTGGATTTTATGTTTGGTCAATCGTTTAAGGAGGGTATCAGTATCCATCCTCCATTCTAAAAAATGAGGTAGTAAAGAAACAATATGAGACCAATGCAAAGGTTGTTAGCACTCTTTTGGGAAGCTTAGCAGAATCATAATTTGTGAAGGTCATTCAACGTAATACCGCAAAGGTTATATGGTACAACTATGAATGTGACACCGAGGTAAAGAGTTCCAAACTTCAAACATTTAGAATTCAATATGAAACTCTCAAAATGCATAGTAATGAAATTATTGAAATTTTCTTTCTTAGGCTAGATGAGATCGTTAAATCAATGATAAATCTTAGTGATGAAGTAAACGATTCAATGCTTATTGAGAAAATCCTAAGATCTCTAACTCCAAAATTTCTTTCAAAATTCTCTGCCATTGAGGAAATGTAGGATTTGAAGAATCTTATTATTGAACAGCTTTATGTGATATTAACACCTTATGAAATGATAAAATTGGGTCCATCAAATATCACAGAGGTAGCATACAAAAATACTTATAAAGGAAAATAAAATGAGGAGCTTAAGGAATCAGGTTACATATCAAATGAAGAAGAGGAAATTTTCTTAAAGAAAGTCCAAACATGAACTCGATGATTTATAGGTAAGCTTCCTTTCAAATTTTTTACTTATGGAAGATTTTTTCACTATGCTGCAAAATTCCCTTATAAATAAAACCATGGCAAAGGGAAGAATTCTGCAAAAGTAAATATAGAGGAAGATTTGAAAACGGGAAAATTTTCTACACACATGAAGATAGTGATCATATTTCAAATGATGAACATGTTGAATATGTTCAAGAATATAAATTACTTATGGAATTTGAAGATAAATGTGTTGATGAATCTGATGATGTTTTATGAATTCCCTAGACGAAAAATATAATCTCATTGAATAAATAACTCGGCTTAAAATTTGTCTGGAAGACGCTAAATTAGTTGAGGAATTCCTTAAGAAATAATTTCTAGAAAAAGAGAGGCACGGTGGAAAGTTAGAACTAGAAATAGTGGGTCTAAGAAAGGAACTTGAGAAAACAAAGGGTCTAAATCTTAGATTTTCTAAATTATTTGAGACCTCAGAAGAAATCATCAAATTAAAATGCTCGCCTCTAATAAATACAAGTCTTGGATACAGTGGAGAATCATCAAAGACTATAAAATATTTTTAAATAGGTACAAGAAGTTATCTTAATGTAGTAAAAAGAAACATTCATCAAAACTTCATCTCTTGGCAAATGAATGAATGATCAAATCTCTCAAGAAAAAATACTTACCACGATCAAAGGGGAAGCTACTCAAAAGGGTATTATACTCCAAATAACTTCTACTTAAATTTTCAATGCTTCATTTGTCATAAATTTGGTAATAAGGTTGGCTAGTGTGTCACTTATTAAACTATTATGACTAGAGAAGCAAGAAAACAAAAGAATTATATTGTATGAAATAAATACTCCTGTAACGATTTCTCGTCTTTCCAAGATGAAACAAAATGTTATTTTTTCAATAACTTTGGGCATAGAGAAACTAAATTCAGAAGAAGAATAAGATCACCTCCTCATCATGAATAAAATTCAATAGCACCAAAGGTATGGGAAAATAAAACCGAAGAATCTGAATATTGTGGTCTATCTTTGTATGTAGGAGATCAAGAAAATTTGTCATACATTGACACCGGATGTTTAAAGAATATGAATGGTGACAAAGACAATTTTATGTCTTTTAAAGAAAATAAAAATAAAAAATGTAACCTTTTTAAATAACTCACGTGTTGCTATCAAAGGGAAAGGAATTGTTTTGTTAAAGAAAATGATAAAATGAGGAAATATTTTATTTTTTGATGGATTAAAAGATAACATGTTGAGTGTTATTCAAATGTGTGACCAATGGCATGAGGTTGTTTTTAGATCAAAGAATTCTATAGTACGGAATATCAATATAGTTAAGATCATAATAAATGGAACAAGATCTCCAAACAATGTTTATTTCTTAGAAGGTAGCCAAGAGCGATGTTACTTGAGCAAATCAGAAGAAATTTAGATTTGGAATAAAAGGTTTGGACATCTAAGCTTCACTCAATTACACAAGCAGAATGGGAGAATTTTGTGACCTACCTAACATATCTATAACAGAGAATAGCATATGCAAATCATGTCAATTCCGTAAGAAAACCAGAGCTATGTTTAATGCTAAATAAGGTACTTCAAGTAATCCACTTGAAATTATTCATACTTATTTGTGTGGTCATATGAGAAACAATTGTCCTCGCATTGAACAATACTTCATATTATTCATCGATTATTTTATAATAATGTGTTGGATTGACTTATTCAAACATAAATATGAATCATTTGATAAACTTAAAGTTTTCAAAGCTCTAGTAAAAATGAGTTAGATTCGGAAAAAAATGTCTCAGATATGATAAAGGAGGAGAGTTTATGTGAGATGATTTTTTCAACTTTTGTGAATAGCATGGAATAAAAAGGCAATTTTCTATAGCTAAAACCCCTCAACAAAATGGAGTGGTGGAAAGAATGAACAAAAATTTTAAAGTCTAAAATGGGCCTCCTAAGGGATATTATAAATTATGAGTGAAAAATAAATGGTGCATGCCATGTTTGATGAGTCTAGAATGCCTCACACCTTCTCGTGGGGGAGAAGCACATACAATTGTGAATATCCTCAAAAAACCTCATGCTCAAGTAAATAGTGAGAAATCTCCTTATGAAATAACGTTAGCCTCTAACTGTCAAACATTTTAAAAATTTGGGAAGAAAATGTTACATAAAGAATAATGATGATAAGCTTGGAATGTTTGAATCTAGAGTTGATGAAGGAATCCTCCTTAAATACTCTTCTAGAAGCAAAATATATAAATGCCATAATAAAAAGATTCAAAATATTGTTGAATGTATTGATGTTGTGATTGATGAAGCATCCATAGGTACCAAAGGGGAAGCACCAACAGATGATGAAATTTTTCCTATTACCATCCAAAAGGTTGTATGAAAAGGAATTAGTGAAGCTTCAGAAGAAGGAAATCGAAACACAAAAACGTCAGAAAAGACTCCTTCCAGGTATGTTCAGAAAAATCATCCAGAATCTTAAATTCTAGGTGAAAATGAAGTTGGAGTACAAACTAGACAAACTCTTGTTGGAAATTCCATTTTCATAGCCTTACTATCTGCAATTTAACATCAAAATGTAAATCAGGCAAGAAAATATTAATGGTGGATTAAGGCAATGGATGAAGAACTTGATCAAATAGAAAAGAACCATTCATGGGAGTTAGTACCAAGACCTCATTATAAAAATATTATTGGGACAAAGCAGGTGTTCTAAAAAAAACTAAATGAAAGTGGAGAAGTAATAAGAAACAAAGAAATACTTTTATGAAAAGGATATGCTCAATAGGAAGGAATAGACTTTGAATAAACATTTTCTCCTTTAGCTAGACTTGAAGCCATAAGAATGTTTCTTGCACTTTCAATTTTTCATAACTTCAAGTTATTTCAAATTAATTTTTAAATTGATCTAGGAGGATCTAGAAATACAAGTGGCCTTGAAAATAGCTCAAAGATCAAAGTCATCATATGGAAGTGAAACTAGGACCAGATCGTAGTGCTCATCGCCCTGGTTCCAACGGTGAAAAAGACACTCAAAACCTGGTTCATATAGTCAAGTTATATCGGGTCAAAGTTTTGTTCAAACTTGGAAAAGTGGGAGGGTTAACGAGGCAACAAATTGGCAGCGACCCGGCACATGGAATCTGGCCACAGGATGGGTGATTTTTTTTCCAACTTAAAACGTCTAGGGACCCCAAAAATCGATGGGAGAAAATTTGAATAATATTGTTATAAAAACAAACAAAAAAAATTAAAACAAGGGGGGTGGTTCAGGCCCATCAGAACCACCTACCCCACTGGTCACGTTATGTTATAATATATATATTAAAAAATTATCAAAATAGGGTTGCATGCCTCCACCCCTGCCACACCACATGGTCTAACACACACACACACACACAGATATATATATTTATGTATGTATGTATGTATGTATTTATGTATGTATGTATGTATGTATGTATGTATGTATGTATGTATGTATGTGTGTGTGTGTGTGTGTGTGTGTGTGTGTGTGTGTGTGTGTGTGTGTGTGTGTGTGTGTAATGTATTCAGTGAGAAGGTCGCCAAAGGCGAACCCACCACCCTCCCGTCGCAACACTTATCAAAAAGACAGGAGGTGGCGAGGCTTGAAACTACTTGTCCCACCTCCAAAGACCCTCCAACTACCACCATTAAAATTTTATGTGTGTCAACAAAAAAAAAATTTCGTCGAATAGGGGGTCAGTGGGGTTAGAACCCCCAACCACCCCGCACCCAACTTGGCACTTTAACCAATGGGCCTTCTTAGTAAAGCCAACCCAAAAAATTATAAAATAACCATTCATTCTATTCATTGTATATTTCACAAAACTAGACTTTCACAGTGGTTATCATCAGGCCAGGATTACAGAACAGGATGTATGGAAGACTGCATTCAAGACGAAATAGGAGTTGTTCAAATGGTTGGTGATGCCATACGGACTATGCAATTATCTAGCCACATTCATGAGGGTGATAAATGATATTTTCAGGATTTTTTTTTATGATTTTGTACTTGTGTATCTTGATTACATTCATGTTTACATTAGGACATGGGCTGATAAGAAAGTGTTTGATTTTTTGAAAAATGAAAAGTTTTATGTCAAAATGTCAAAGTGTGAATTTGGTAATACCTCTTTGGTTTACTTAGGTCACATTGTCGGTGGTGGAAAATTGAAAATAGATCCTTCCAATATTGAAGTGATTGTAGAGTGGCCTAAACCCACAAATGTCACGGAGGTCTGTAGCTTTTTGGGTGCAATACAATATTGAAGAAGATTCATGGCCAAATTCTTTATCATTGCATCCCCTTTAAATGCTTTGATGAGTGTGAAGAAAACCTTTCAATGGGGAGGAAAGAAGCAGAAATCCTTTGATACACTAAAAGAGAAGATTAGCACCACATCAGTTTTGGCCTTACTTGACCTCCATCATCCTTTTGAGATCGAGACATATGATAGTGGATACACCATGGGAGTAGTATTGATACAAAAAACGAAACATGTATGTTACCATTCAGATATATTCTCCCAATCTATTGTGAACTCTCCCACATATGACAAAGAGTTGTATGCCTTGGTTCAATTTCTAATAAGTTGAAACACTATCTGGTCAGCAAGGATACCATCATTCACACAGATCACCAGCCCTTGTAGTACCTTAAGTCGAATACCAAGCTTCAACATGCACGTCAGATGGATGTGATTCCTCAAGTAGTATCACTTGGTAATAAAGTACAAGAATGATACCATCAACAAAATGGTAGATATGCTTTCTCACCCTCCTATTTATGCATCTATAGTTTTTCAAAATTATTCTTTATCTTTTGAAATTTATGTTGAATAGTATGTTTATGATGATGATTTTAAGGAGATTTATGCAAAACTAGTGCATGGATCGCAGGTGGATAATTATCACTTGCAGGGAAAATTGTTGTACCATATTGGCAAAATTTGTATTCCCATGAATTAAAGGATACATGTAATTAGAGATGTGCATACCTCTATTGTGTGAGGTCATTTTGGTGTAGAAAAGACTTGATGTCATTTGCAGAGGTTTTTTTTTGGCCTCACATGAAAAATATTGTGGCTCGATATGTAAAGGGATGTGTGTTGTGTCCAGTTTGCAAGCCCACTAATAGAAAATTGGGGCTCAACACACCACTCCATGTTCTGAGTCATCCATGGGAAAGTGTGTCAATGGATTTTGTAGGTGGCTTGACTTTTTCTAGGAGAGTTCATGACTATTTGTATGTCATTTTGGATCGGTTTAGTAAAATGTGTATATTAATGCCTTGTAATAATAAAGTTACAATAGAGTGGACTACTCATTACTTCTTCCAATTTTTACGGGTCTATTTTGGGTTACCCACATCCATTGTGTCTAATCAAGTCTCTCACTTTCTTGGATATTTTTGGACGAGTTTGTGGAGAATGATGGATATCAAGTTGAAGAGGAGCATGACACTGTCATCCGCAGACTGAAAAACAAACAATGGTTGTTAACCGCATAGTAATACACTTATTGTGAAGCTATTATGGAAATCATCCCAAGTTTTGGGATGAGCAACTTGCTTATGTGAAACATGCATACAACCGAGTTGTGCATTCATCCACTTAGAGCTCACCATTTGAGACATGCTTTAGTTATTTACCAAAGGATCCCTTAGAAATGGTCTTTTGGAAAGATTAATATTACAGTAGGTGGGATGACAGGGACAAAGCAAGGAAGTTAATTCAAGAGATACATATGATTCACCAGGAAATGTAGGAGAAATTGGAGAAAAATCAAGATCGATACAAAGCTTGACATGACAAGCACCGAGTCGATCACCAATTCCAGGCTGGAGACAAATTCTGGCTCCACATCAGCAAGGATAGGGTGAAATAAGAAGGAAATAATTCATGACCAATCCGATATGGTCTATTCATAATTCCAAGGGATCAATATTCAAAACACAATAGATTAATAAACCCTAATAATAAAGATTTTAAACTCAAAAACCTAAGAAATTAATAAACCCTAATAATTAATATTTTAAATTCAAGATTAATAAACCCAAGAGAATATTAATATTATAAACCAAAAGAAGTAATAAACCCAACGGTTTAATATTATAAGCCAAAGGAATTTGTGAACCCAAGAGATAAATATCAATATTGTAAACCAAAAAATTAATAAACCCTAAGAATTAATATTTTAAACTCAAGAGATTAATAAACCCTGAGAATTAATGTTTTAAACTCAAGAGATTAATAATCCCAAGGAGTTATTAATATTATAAACCAAAAGAACTAAAAAACCTAAGGGTTTAATATTACAAACCAAAGAAATTCGTGAACCCAAGGGATAAATATTAAAGACCAAGGGGATCAATAATGCCAAGGGATCAATATTAAAAGATCACGAGATTAATAAACAGTAAGAATTAATATTTTAAACTCTAAAACATAAAAAATCAATAAACCCTAAGAATTAATATTCTTAACTCAAGAGATTTTAAAACATAAGGGATTATTAATATTATAAACAAAAAGAAGTAATAAACCCAAAATTTTTATATTATAAACCCAAGGGATTGGTGAACCCAAGGTATAAATATTAAAAGCCTAAGGGATCAATAAGGTCAAGGGATCAATATTAAAAACACAAGAGATTAATAAAGCCTACAAATTAATATCTTAAACACAAAGGATTCAGAAACTCACATGATTATTAATATTATTAACTCAAGGGAATAATATTAAATCTAAGAGATTAATATTATAAACCTCAAGCATGTAAAAACATTTAAATAAATACTATAAACCGTAAAATAAACATAGTTGAGCATTCTTGATTTAAACATTGAGACAATTGTTGTCACAATGCGACGTTGGACGAAGAATGACCATGGTTGGCCATGGTTGATTTTCATTTTCAGACAATCTTTGACACAATGTGACATTCAACCATGGAAGAACATGATAAACTACGACTAACGATGATTAAAAATGGTCTTCCATGGTTGATTTTCATGTTGAGACAATGTTTTTCATATGACATTGGACCATGAATTAATATTAAAGTGTACGACTAATATCTAATGCCTAATATTACCAACCCAAAGATTTAGAAAACTCAAGGGATTAATAAACCCTAAGAATTAATAATTTAAACTCAAGAGATTAATAAATCGAAGGGATTATCAATATTATAAATCTAAAGAACTAATAAACCCAAGGGTTTAATATTATAAACCAAAGAAATTGGTGAACCCAAGGGATAAATATTATTAAAAACACGAGGGATTAATATTAAAAACAGAATTAATAAACCCTAAGAAATAATATTTTAAAGTAAAAAACCTAATAAATTAATAAACCATAAAATCAATACTTTAAATTAAGAGATTAATAAACACACACGATTATTAATATTATAAATCAAAATAATTAATAAACCCAAGTGTATAATATTATAAACCAAAGGAATCGGTGAACCCAAGGGATACATATTTAAAACCTAAGGGATCAATAAGGCCAATGGATCAATATTAAAAACACAAGAGATTAATAAACCCTAAGAATAAAGATTTTAAACTCAAAAACCTAAGAAATTAATAAACCCTAACAATCAATATTCTAAATTCAAAAGATTAATAAACCCAAGAGATTATTAATATTATAAACCAAAAGAAGTAATAAACCCAAGGGTTTAATATTATAAACCAAAGGAATTGGTAAACCCAAAGGAAAAATATTAATATTATAAACCAAGAAATTAATAAAACCTAAGAATTAATATTTTAAACTCAATACAATAATAAACCCTAAGAATTAATATTTTAAACTCAAGATATTAATAAACCCAAGGGGTTATTAATATTATAAAAGAAAATAACTAATAAACCTAAGGGTTTAATATTACAACCCAAAGGAATTGGTGAACCTGAGGGATAAATTTTAAATACCTAAGGGATCAATAATGGCAAGGGATCAATATTAAAAGCACAAGAGATTAATAAACCTTAAGAATCAATATTTTAAACTAAAAAACGTAAGAAATTAATAAACCCTAATAATTAATATTTTAAACTCAAGAGATTAATAAACCCTGAGAATTAATGTTTTAAACTCAAGAGATTAATAATCTCAAGGGGTTATTAATATTATAAACCAAAAGAACTAAAAAACCTAAGGGTTTAATATTACAAACCAAAGAAATTCGTGAACCCAAGGGATAAATATTAAAGACCAAGGGGATCAATAATGC
Source organism: Pinus albicaulis (assembly GCA_034641835.2). Classification (NCBI taxonomy): domain Eukaryota; kingdom Viridiplantae; phylum Streptophyta; class Pinopsida; order Pinales; family Pinaceae; genus Pinus; species Pinus albicaulis. Next base: position 71,397 of record JAXQQM020082544.1, read on the forward strand.
CAAGGGATCAATATTAAAAGATCACGAGATTAATAAATAGTAAGAATTAATATTTTAAACTCTAAAACATAAAAAATCAATAAACCCTAAGAATTAATATTCTTAACTCAAGAGATTTTAAAACCTAAGGGATTATTAATATTACAAACAAAAAGAAGTAATAAACCCAAGGGTTTTATATTATAAACCGAACAAATTGGTGAACCCAGGGATAAATATTAAAAGCCTAAGGGATCAATAAGGTGAAGGGGTCAATATTTAAAACAGAAAAGATTAATAAAGCCTACAAATTAATATCTTAATCACAAAGAATTGATAAACTCACGTGATTATTAATATTATAAACTCGAGGGAATAATATTACACCTAAGAGATTAATATTATAAACCTCAAGTATATAAAAACCTTTAGATAAATACTATAAGTCGTAAAATAAACATGATTAAGCATGTTTGGTTTAAACATTGAGACAATTGTTGTCACAATGCGATGTTGGATGAAGAATGACCATAGTTGGCCATGGTTGATTTTCATACTAAGACCATCTTTGTGAAAATGTGACATTTGACCATGGAATACCTTGATCGACTACAACTAATGACGATTAAAAATGGTCACCCATGGTTTATTTTCATATTGAGACAATGATTTTCATAATGTGACATTGGACCATGCATTAATATTAAAGTGTACGACTAATATTTAGCTCCTAATATTACCAACCCAACGAATTAGAAAACTCAAGGGATTAATAAACCCCAAGAATTAATATTTTAAACTCAAAAACCTAAGAAATTAATAAACCCTAACAATTAATAATTTAAACTCAAAAAATTAATAAACCGAATGGATTATTAATATTATAAACCAAAATACTAGTAAACCCAAGGGTTTAATATTGTAAACCAAAGGAATTGGCAAACCCAAGGGATAAATATTAAAAACCTGAGGGTCCAATAAGGCCAAGGGATTAATATTAAAAACACAAGAGATTAATAAACCCTAAAAATGAAAATTTTAAACTCAAAAACTTAAGAAATTAATAAACTATAAGAATAAATATTTTAAACTCAAAATATTAATAAACCCAAGGGATTATTAATATTATAAACCAAAAGAACTAATAAACCCAACGGTTTAATATTATAAACCAAAGGAAGCAGTGAAGACAAGGGATAAATATTAAAAACCTAAGGGAACAATAAGGCCAAGGGATCAAATTTAAAAACACAAGAGATTAATAAATCCTAAGAATAAATATTTTAAACTCAAAAACCTAAGAAAATAATAAACCCTAATAATTAATCTTTTAAATTAAAGAGATTAATAAACCCAAGGGATTCCCCGGATGCGGGTGTTTTTCAACATTAATGCGATGGTGGATGTTTGGGTTGGCAAGTGGTGCAGCCACTTTGCTGCTCATAACCTTGCACTAATGTGATTTCATAAATGGCCTTTAATGTGGCACTGTGTTCGATTTATCACCGCCCTTCTACTTCAATACTCCGTCATGGCTTCTCCCAACGCCTTCAGATCTGCATTCGCGAATGTTCCTCTGCCTTTGCAATGTCGATGCCCCCAGCTAGCTACGAAGTCATTTCTCTGCACCACCACTGGTAAGTGATGCCCAATTCTCGGTTGCATTGAGTTTGGGCGAGGCTTCCATTACTCTTAGAGTGCTCACTGTAGTCTTTGCCTCAACTTTTCTTCTGCTGCTACTAGCAGTGACCAGTTCCTCACCATCCGAATTCCGCATAATCTGTTCCCCTCTCCTAGTGAAGCCATTCCCAGGGTGCGCCATCGTATGTGATGCAGATGGGGCAGCAGCAGAGGGAGAATGCATCACTCATCACCCACGCTTGATTCGAGCTCCACTTCTTTGCCCTCTTATGAATACTTCTCACCTCGCTACCCAGACACGCGTAGCGACAGAGGACGCACTCGTTTTTCTAGCTTTCAATCCCAGCTCTCTGGCCCTTCTGTTGCCACCATCCCGTCCAACTCTTAGTCTTCCCATTACACTGCCCATTTCACCTACCAATGCACCATGGATAGACCCACTATCAAAGCCACCATAACCGTCATGTTCCAGGAGGAGAAACAAGACGTCACTCAGGGAAAGAGTCAGGATGAGCCTCATGATAGCATTCAGGGCGAGCCTTCTTCTTGCACACGCAAATGAATTCATATAGGAGAAGGCACCGCAGATGTAGATAATGCAGAGCAGACACGGGACCATATGGAACAGGTAACTGGTGCCAAGCGGGAGAAGGACGACATGGGTGCAAAGAAGACCGAAAAGGATGACTTTGACACCTACAGATGTCGAATTGTGGAATAATTCCCAACTACACCAAATGATAGCTAATTCTACTAGCTACATCGAGAATCAAGTTCACAACTCCCAATCACCTCGGTGCATTTTTGTTTTTTTGAAAAATTTAGACAGTTCTAAAATGGATGTAAATAGAACAGCATTTCTTGATCTTATGTTGGTTTCCCCTGTGAGGGCGGCACATAATTTTTGGACTCGACTGGTTTCCCATCATTGGGCAGTCTCTAACATGTTTTGGATGCTATATGCCACGAATCCTTGCTAAGTACTGTTGAGGCTAGTGCCTCATTGTAAATTATGTTACAGTAATAGATTTTAGACAAATTTAGAAAAAATAAAATAAACCCAAGGGATTATTAATATTATAAACCAAAATAAGTAATAAACCCAAGGGTTTAATATTATAAGCAAAAGGAATTGGTGAACCCAAGGGATAAATATTAATATTAACATTAAAGGGATATTTAATTTTACCATCATTATTGATCTGGGTCCGTCAGCTACCATATTTACCCATGATCTTTTACTTTTGTGATGTCGTTAGAATTTCATTGAAAAGAGCATTAAAGAACACATTTTCATGCTTTAAGTAAGAGGAAACAAGACAACAATCAACAACATAAGAACACAAGAAGTTGATAACGGAGGTCATCCAGTGTGGGCTACGTCTCTGGGCCCTGTGTCAATATGGGGTACGTTGATTCATATAGTGCTATAAATGGTGATGATGTACATGGACTATGTTTTCTGTCATACAAAAATATATTCCCTCAACATGAGTGGCTTGTCTCTCCACAAGACATTCTGCTACAAGAACTCTCACTCACAATAGGCCTCCTATCAACATGACATAATCTCACACGAGGTGACAATGAGGATACCTTCATCAAGATTACATTGGGATCTCAATCAAACATATCAATCCATGGTGAATACATCTCACATGAAGTCAAAACATAGATCCCTCAACATACATCAAGCAGGGATCTAAACAACATATTACATCTCACATTTAATGAACAAATCAGCACATGACATCAATCTACATATACCTCAACCCCTCAAGTTGGATGAAGAAGTGGATGCTTAGCTACTAAATATGGTTGCACCATCGAATTCATGGCGTCGAGAGGCATAAAATTGACTATCCACACTTGGGGATCTAACACGTTCAGTTCAATCTGGAAAATGACCGAAAAATGAGAATATTTGCTGCTGAAGTGAACATCGCCATTGGATTCTTATTGCTGAGAGGTGTAAAATTGGCATAAAATTTGTCAAAAAATAACTCCGACAAGTTTTTCACCTCAAGGAATCTTTTTGATGCCCCTCTAGATTCCCTAGGCAAGGTTCCATCCTTCTGGCCGCTCATGGTTCCACACATGAAAATAAAAAAATATTAAATGTTGAAAAGCGTGTTGTTCCTCCATGTTCTGCCTTGGCTTTTCTCATGGCTCCATTGGCCTCCTTATGCTCTCATCTCTCATGTATTCTCCATCATTCTCCATGGTTTCTTTGAACCATTTGAATTCCATTTTATAACAAAGTGTGAGTGTGAATAAGACAAAGTGTAAGGTTGGCACATTGGTTGGCCTAATCATATTAAGATACTTGTTGTTGGGAGGTTTTGGGTTTTGAAAATCATTAACATTATTAATATTATAAGCCAAAAGAAGTAATAAAACTAAGGGCTTAAAATTATAAAGCAAGGGAATTGGTGATCCCTAGGGATAAATATTAATATTATAAACCAAGAAATTAACACACCCTAAGAATTAATATTTAAACTCTAAGAGATTAATAAACCCTAAGAATTAATATTTTAAACTCAAAAACCTAAGAAATTAATAAACCTTAAGAATTAATATTTTTAACTCAAGATATTAATAAACCCTAGGGGTTTTTAATATTATAAACTAAAAGAACTAATAAACCCAAAGGTTTAATATTACAAACCAAAGGAATTGGTCAACCGAAGGGATAAATATTAAAAACCTATGGGATCAATAAGGCGAAGGGATAAATATTAAAAACAAAAGAGATTAATAAACCTTAAGAATTGATATTTTTAAACTCAAAAACCTAAGAAATTATTAAACCTAAGAATTAACATTTTTAACTCAAGATATTAATAAACCCAAGCGATTATTAATATTGAAAACCAAAATAACTAATAAGCCCAGGGGTTTAATATTGTAAATGAAAGGAATTATCAATATTATACAGTTAAGGAACAAATAACCCAAAGGAATTGGTGAACCCAAGGGGAAAATGTAAAAAACCTAAGGGATCAATATTAAAAACACAAGAGATTAATAAATCCTACGAATTAATATTTTAAGTACAAATGAATTATAAACTCTCATGATCATTAATATTATAAATTTAAGCGATAAATCAACCTTAGGTATTGTTAATATTATAAACCCAACAAATTAATAAACTAAAGGATCAATAAACCCAATGGATTTTTACTAAAAACTCAATGAAATAATAAACCCAAGGGATTAATACTAAAAAACCAAGGGTTTATAAACCCAAGGGAATAATATGAAACCTAAGAGATTTTTATTATAAACCCTTATATAAATACTATAAATCATGAAACAAATATTTATATTTTAAACTGAATTGATTAATAAACCCAAGGGATTAAATGAATTATTAATATTATAAAGTTAATTGACAAATAAACCCAAGCATTTAATATTAGAAACCCAAGAAAATAGTAAACCTAAAGAAAAAATATTATAAAACAAATTGATAAATATTAATATTATAAAGAAAGAAATTAATAAACCTGAGAATTGATATTTTAAACTCAAGAGATTAATAAACCCTAAAAATTATTATTTTAAACTCAAAAACATAAGAAATTAATAAACACTAAGAATTAATATTTTAAACTCAATATATTAATAAAGCCAAGGGATTATTAATGTAATAAACCTAAAGAACTAATAAACCCAAGGGTTTAATATTAAAACCAAAAGGAATGAGTGAAGCAAGAGATAGATATTAATAACCTAAAGGATCAATAAGGCCAAGGGATCAATATTAGAAACACAAGAGCTTAATACGACTTAATATTTTAAACACAAAGGATTGATAAACTCACATGATTATTAATATTATAAACCCCAAGCGATCAATCAACCTTAATGATTGTTAATATTATAAACCGAACAAATTAATAAAATAAAGGGATATTCAATTTCACCATCATTGCAACCAAAGAAAGAACTTTGAAATTAACATATATTTTTTTTCTCTTTACATCAAAAAATTCCACTACAAAAATGGACTTGAAACACTCCATCAAAAGTCATTTATCAAATAGCCTCTTCCAAAACACAACCATACCGAGGACAAAAGCAACACCAATTGAAATCAACAAGATAATGATCATGATACTTAACGCTTTCTAACCAATCCCTTCTTGTTTTCCTCCCAACCTCCCTCATGCATGAAACAAGTATTTTACATTCGTTTTCATTTTCTCTAGCACACGAAGATGCTCATCAATAAATGCAGGATGAAAGCCATGTTTTCTATCGAACTTGCTCTGAATATAAGAAAAATATCTTGTCTGTAACACCCCTAGTTTATGTTTTCTTTCAAAGCTAGACATTTGAACTTTAATCCTAAGGGGAGTGGACCCCAATGGACAAGTATTTTGTGGATGTAATTAAATATTTAATTATGAAAAATAAATAAAATAATTTTGTGCAGATTGACCAAAATGAGAATTATGAGATCACTTGCTAAATCCATGAGGATGGAAAGAGGCAAATATTTCCCCAAAAATCTTTCAAAAATCCTTCAAAGAATTTATTTCCAAAATAGATTTTGAGGAAAATCTAGTTTCCCCAATGATGTGGAGAGTAGTTGGGAAGAGGTAAAAATCTGGGAAAAGCATAAAGCAGCTTTAAAAATCCCTAAATAAGGGAAGCCTAGGCAAACAGGAAGAAAAGCATCCTGATATTCTGGACGCAGAATTAGAAACAAGCTTTGGGGAACAAAAGCTTAAATAAGCTAGTCCTGAACAGATTAGAGGTTGCTCTGTTCTGGAGGTGGTCTCAGCTCGGGGGTGAGCTCTGGAGATAGAAGGGCTCTAAGGTTGGGAGGATTGGTCAATTGCAGAAGTGGTATGTTCCACGTTCATTACAATTGATAGTATTAGTATGATTTAATATGGTTAATTGTCATAGATGCTAAGTAGAATTATAATGTGAAATTTTCATTATCTACATTTAACAGAATTCTGTAGAATAAAATTTCTTCTCAGTTCTGTACAGTTGTAGGAAGCATATCTATGGGAAGGAATTTAGCAGAATCTCTACACCAGTGCTGGTCTAAATCTGAGAATACATCTTTTCCCAAATATGACTTACATTTTAACTTTAATCTGCTTTTATATTATTAACTAAATACTATGTACATAACAAGGAAGCATAGTACTCTTACATGCATCACAGATGAAGTAAGCTAGACATAGGTTACATCTATTTGAAATAAGCAGTGACATAAATAAATGGAAAACACAGAGTTATACAATTAATATCAATGCCATGAATCAATAGTTACAGTATACTGAATTTAATTAAATGGCAGAACCCTGAGTAGGTGATTACTGGTATGTTTATATGTCTAGCAACATAATTACATTAACTAAAAAAATAAGACAGATGTATGTTAATATGCGACAAGTTAACTATAATGAAATCAAAGACCTGAGATATAAAGATGATAATATTACTGATTAGTATGGCATACTAGACAAGAGAAACAATTATAAATACATAGCTTCTATCCCAATACTAAAAGGACTGCACAAATATACATTTTTACATATGTGTACAGAGGTTAAATTGGAAAGCAGAACACTGATAAGACATTAGTAGTATATATATCCTATCCTTTAGTATATTCCAGGAGTGAAATTAAATGAGAAGTTAGGTGTTGTAATAGCATCTCGAGAACATCATAAGTGCACAAAATTAAAAGTATCCAGAGTGCCCAACACTGTTAGGGAATATTACTTTGATAGATAAAAGAAATGGGAAATTAAACATAGCAGAAAATAAATATGTTTATCATATGGAGACATTATGAGATTTACAATGACAAATTAAAAGAAATATGACTATTACCAATAGTAGAAAAATCCAAATTTACACCTGTACAAGTATTTAAACAGTCTATAGTCCATCACTAACAAAGAATGTAACTCTGCAGACATAGAAATAAAAAAAAAATTGTATTGACGGGATTTCAGTTCTGAATTTTCCGAAGACCAGTCACCACTTATAAATTATAATGGAGGGTTTCCTGAGAAGAATTCAGGATATTGGTTTTTAGAAATCCAAAAATGAGTTACGAAGAATCTTCTTGCTAGAAGAAGGCATCGAATCACAAATACTGACCTGAAATTAACGATGGAAAAGGAAAAATAATGTTAACGAGTTGTTGTAGGGAAATCACTGAGAATCCCAAACCACTTCAGAGTAGTAGCTCACCTACGCAAACCAAGAAAATATATATAAGCAAAGGAGAACAAAAAATTAAATCAAATTTAAAATTGTAAGGAAACCACATGAATGTCGCCGCATAAATGGTTACGTCTTTGCTCATCCGATAAATGGAAACTCATCTACAAGTCAAATGAGACGTAAATGAGCCAAGGATGACAACTCTCTGTCGAAACATAGGAATACATAGAGAAATTTTGTTAACTTTCCTTGTAAAACCCTGACGAGGATGTAAATGCGAGAAGGGCCGAACACCAGCGTCGAAATTTAGCTTAATCACCGACGTCGAGATGGCCAGATTTGGCCATGAAGGACGCAGACGTATCACGCGATAGATATTCTCTTGTGGTTGAACTAACCCAGGAAATCGAAATACATACAACCAAAATTTAAAGTGTACTGTGTATAATGATAAAAGGAGACTAGAATAGAATGAAATCGATAATCCTGAGATCTAACCATAAGAAATGTAAACAAAGGCCAAATAAATTTTACCTGGGTGCATCACCCTTCTCAGGTCGAGAGCTGAGCTCTGGTAGCAACCGAGAGTCGAGCTTAGTAGCAATGAAAATTGAACGCACTGGAAAGAAGTAAAATCTAAAGGCAGCAAAATTTTATGATGAGTCAAAAACCCATTGAAAACTTGGGAAGAAGCTCGAGTATATAGGCTAAATCCAACTGCAAGGAAACTTAATCACTGTAGAAGGAAAATTAATGGAGATTTCAACAAATCCAAACTAAACGGATGTAAATAACAAATCAAAATTACCTGTATCATAGTCACAGCATCGAACCCGGATAGCATAGCAAGCTATACACTATGGAATTGCATCGTGGCCATCGTGGTAAGCACAAAGAATGCTACGCTGGGAAGAAAAACCCTCAGAGAAGAGTGAAAAGACAACAACGATGTGTTTAATAGAGAGATCGATGTTGCAGAAACCCAATTCATATCTCACGCTACACTTGGTGACAATCGGTCGATTCTCTCATAGATCAAGGCTAGCGTAAAGTGGAGACGGAAAAACCCTAAAGTCATTTAATGCTATAGTACCATTGCAGATGGTTGCCATTACAACGAATGCCTGTTAGGTGGGAAAACGATAAATAAACAACAATTTGTTGTGGGCTCGAGGAACGGAACCGTAGATGGACATTTATGTTTGTGTACAAAAACAAATCAATGCACCATAACACAGTAACGTATGTCAGTAGATATGAAATCTACACCACAATCCAAATCGAAACATTAATATTGAATTCCAACATGAAATCGATCGAATTAGGAAGAATATTTCATGATGTTATTAACGCCAACGTTCATCCATATGTCGTGGATCAGACTATTAAATACTTTGATGTCGTGAATGGTATAGGGACTACTTGACTATTTAAAATGTGAGAGGGTATGTCATGATCGACGTGACAACTGAAGATTATCCTTTTGTATATAATATGAAGTCCAAGGTAAGTTACTTAACTTAAACTTAGTTAAGTGACTAATGATAGATTGTATCAAATCGAGAAGGAGGGGTATGGTTATAAAACAAAATTGTAGTGAAATTAATGTAAGGGTGGAATTATACTTGTGACCATAGTATGAATACATTTCATACCCATAAAGCTAGTAATATGAACAAATGAGTATGGTTTATATATAGGTTGATAAATAGAATAGAAACTTTACATATACCTACGAGAGGTATCTAGACCTTATCCTTTGGCACAATTATTATTGGAACTGAGATTTATGAGAAAAAAAAAATCGTATGGGGAGTAGGAGACATGACATTGTCACTCTAGAAATATTTGGCACTGCTTGATTATAATAGATGCCATCATTATTATGCATACCTACATTTGAAAGGAAAAATCAAAAAATCAAAATTAATACACACACAACCAAAAATCTATGTGCACGCGCACACACACACACACAGATATATATATATATATATATATATATATATAACATAACACCCCATTTTTGTTATTGTTTAAAAACTTTATCTTAAAAACGTCATGCAATAAAATAACCTAATGCTACATGAACCAAATGATATAAAACAATTCTACAAATATAAACCTCATTAGCAATACATATTGTACACATGAAATTTGTGATAAATTAAATGAGCGATATGACCCTTATTACAATAGTCAACAAGAATTCACAATTTCGTAAACTTTATGTTTAAAATCAAATATTAATAATGTTAGTAATTCTATATTTGTATTTAAATTAATGTTAACGTATATATTAATTTTAGTTTAATATTAATATCAAATATAAATATGTTGTCATTGAACCAAAAAAAACCTAAAGTTATTAAACCTAATCTTCAATCAAAATATTTACATCGATGTTTAATGTTGATGTTCGTATTAATGTATACATATTAATATAAACACTAATTACCAATATTAATATTCGTAATTTTTGGTATGGTGGCGAAATTTTTCATTGTTGTTGGATATCATTGGAAATAATATTATTAATAGCATTTAGCCCATAATTTTGTAATTCATGATATAATATGAATTCACAAATTAATATCAATGTGAACGAATTATTAAATTGATTTTTAATGTTTGGCTCATATAACTAGTTGTTTATGTGTGAATGGTTCATTGTAAAAATAAATGAACAATAGCCACTTAAAAAGAAGAAGTAAATTGAAGAACGTGAAAAAAAATGCAAACAACTTTCTCAAATATTGCTATGAATCTGATGAATGAAAAACGATGTAAACAAATTTCTCAAATATTACTATGAACATGATGAATGTATTCATCTCATTAATATATGAAAGTCAATATTAAATTAAAAGTAAATAAAGAGGACAATAAAGTCAATTCAAAAAACATTCTATAAATAGGTCACAATATTATTAGTTACATGTCATAGGGATATGCACTTCAATCTTTATTTTTAATGATTGGATCATATAACTAGTTGTATATGTCTGAATGGTTCATTATAAACAAAAGAACAATAACGACTTCAAAAAAACGAAGTAAATTCAAGAACAAGAAAAATGTTGTAACAGCTTTCTCAGATATTACTATGAATATGATGAATGTATTCATTTCATTAATATAAGAAAATAATTATTATACTAAATGTAAATAAAGACAATAAAATAAATTAAATATAAAAAATTTAAAAATAAAAATAAAAAACATTCTATAAATATGTCACAATATTATTAGTTGCATGTCATAGTGATATGGAATTCAATCTTGACTTTTAAAGATTGGATCATATAACTGATTGTTATTCACTAAATGGTTCATTGTAAACAAAAGAATAATAACCACTTAAAAAAAAGGGTAAATTGAACAACATGAAAACAATGAATATTATGAATGTATTTATCTCATTAATATATTAAAATAATTATTATATTAAAATTAAATAAAGAGGAAAATAAAAGAAATACAAAAAACATTCTATAAATAACTAAAAATATTAATAGTTGCATGTCATAGCAATATGGACTTCAATCACTCCTCTTCTTACTTCCTAATTGTAACATATGCACTATCTTTCATCTTGGCATAACGCTAAAAAGAGAAAGGTGGTGCAATGCATAAACCATCTATTGATTTCACTCTTGATATGGCTATGAAGGTTACGCCTTGCTGCTCTTTATTCTCGATATCAATTGATGTTCATTCTAAAGTCAATCCTTGTGACTTGTGGATTGTAATAGCACATGCCATATTTAAAGGAATTTGTTTTCGATTTCCTCTTATCACTGGTGTGATAGGTACAATATTTGGATTTCTTGCATCAAATGGAACACCAACATTCTTATCAAAAACAACAGTTGTGAACATTGGAAGTTGAGGTGGCTTAGATGAAGGCATATAAAATATACACTACACTGACATGTGAGAATAGTTCCCTTTTTGCATAAAAAAAAAAATCTACGCTACACTTTGTGTGCCTTTAGACACAGTTTAACAATTCTTCATAATCATTATGAGGATTGCAAGAGAAGAATCTGATCAATATTCAATAATCAAGGATCATTATTGAGGCTTCTTGGAACCATTATGTTGCGATGATGTATGTCACATGCAATTTGTACATAAGAAGCATTTGACCAATCAATTCTTTCCATGTCAAGAGTGCCTTGCAACCATAGGGAACCATGGATATGTGTTGAACCTATATGATGCCACTCATATCTAAAGAAAATGAATATATAGTTACTAAAAATATATAAATAGAACCATAATAAAAAATTGACAAAAAATAGAAAATAAATTCAACAACACAAATATGTACCCGAAGTCTTTCGCTTTAAGATATTTTTGGATAAATTCCTCTCAAAATATATTGAATCTATGGTGCATAAATTTGGCAACAATATGAGGGTACTATATAACATACTCAATTTTCATACGACGATCATTTAAATAACGATAATGTGATTGTACAAGCATGAGGTTATGCAACTCTGGCCACTTTGTGTCAGCTGCACTCAATGTAAAAAAAAAAAATAAGGACATCCTAAAATAAAAAGGCTAAAATTGCATGTTTCATATTAGAAACATAATGGAAAACCCATATAACTGAAACAAAATACTATAATAATTATATGACTTGGAAGTATATCAAAATATTTGGAACTATATACCATCAAAATATAAATGTAAATACCAAAATGTACATAAAGATATAACATTGCTTGAGAACCAATGAGAAAAAAATAATACAAAGACCATGTATAAAATAACTCATAGAAAATATAATTATAAAAACAAAGAAAAATGCATACCATACAAACACATTCAAATGCAATTAAGAGAACTAAATGGGAGATAATAAGAAATAGTTTCCAGCAAATTGCAATGAGATTAAATATCCAACATCCGATACATGCACATATAGAATAAATTTCAGCAATAGGCATAAAAATATCCATAGAATCGTAAATTATTAGCATATAGACCGAAAAGTATGTAATGTAAAAAAATGGAAATATTTTCCCCAACCACAAAGAGTATATAAAATGAAAATATATATAATAAATCCTAACAGGAGTAATATCCTAAGACTCCATGTCCATATCTAATGATGGAATCTCATCAATAGATCCATAAGGGGAACAATTGCAAAAACATTTACAGACTCAATCAAATCCTTGTGGTCCTACAATATTTCAGACCAAAACCCATACATCTTTTGATTATTTGAAATGTCAATATATGTTATAAAAGTTATAACTTAATGTTATAAAAGTTATAACCTAATGCTACATGAACCAAATGATATAAAAATACCAAAATTTTTAATTCTAATGCCATTGAACCTAAATAAACCTAAAGTTATCAATCCTATTCTTTAATGAAATATTTATATTGATGTTCAATGACAATCTTCACATTAATGTATAAATGCAAAATTTATTTTTATAGAAATTTCTATGTTTAACTTTAACATCTATATTTATTATTAATATTATTAATATTAATATTAATTAACATTAAAAGAGATATTGATATTTAATATTAATATTAATAATTTCTTTATTTATTTGAAACATTTATATTTATTATTAAAGTTAATATCAATCTATATTATTTAATTATAGAGATTAATTTATTAATCAATATTTATTTTAATAATATTGTTGTTAATTTTAAATAAATAAATAATAATAATGATAATAGCAATAATATTAATATTAATAATTTCTATGTTGTTTTTAAACATTACTAATGTAAATAAATGTATTTTTATGTTTCTATTAATGTCTATGTTTAATAAATATTAACATAAAACCATTTTTTTAATATTAAAAAACTTAATCTTATAAACCTCAATTTATAAAATAACCTAATGCTACATGAACAAAATGATATAAAAATACCAAATTTTTTTAATTATAATATCATTGAACCTAAAAAAACCTAAAGTTGAATTATAATGTCATTAAACCTAAATACAATATAGTAATAATAAATTTATGTAAGGGTAAAAATAAAAATTTGAATGATTAAAATTCCAAAGAAAAATAAAATAAAAGATTTTGCAGATATACAACTTTTTTGTGTTGGATGTGTGAACAAATAGGGCATCTTCAAGGTTCTTTTTCCAACTAAATCAAAGGTTCACACTAACACAAGCCAAAAATGTACTTGGATGATGAATATGACTAGAAAATTGAAAATAAACAAACAAATAATTTAGAGATAGATAACGATGCTTGTTCAAATCATATTTGGGGAAACCAAATCTTGCCTTGCACGTCAATGAATGACACCTATGGGAAACTTCTCCATCAAGAATAATAGTATAAATGTAACACGACTTAAAAAAAAATAAAAACACTTTATGAATCTAACAATTTCAATAAATTAATAAACTAAATTAATTATAAAAAAATGAACAACAATACCAAAAAATATTGTAAGAAGTTTCCTTTTAATAAAAGAAAAGATAGAGATGACAGCAGCAGGTTCTCTCTGACATTGGTTTTCCACCTAAAATCCTGGTGTTCATAAACATCGTTTTTGTGTATTGATGCTCTATTTGCTCTTTAAATTCTCATAATCGTTGATTAATAGATGAATAATGAAGTAATGTGGCATTGATTAATGTTGAACAGATGATGAAATTAATGATCAGATAAGTTATATGGATATACGTGGGATTCTTTAACAATATTCGTGTACATACCCTAGTTTATTTTATAACTATAGCGTATACAAATCAAAATAAGAGATCTGAAATTGAAGTGTGTAAAATACTTATTCACTCCCCTCCCCCCCATCTTAGTATTTTTCTAACAATTGGTATCAAAGAAATTCCTTAAGAAGAAGCTTGATCACTTGAAGGGAGATTCATGAAGGTGAGCAATCAAGAAGGAGTATCTTCTTTCTAGCCACCATTGTTTAATGTAACGAACTTGGTTTTATAGAAATTCAAAATGAGAGAGTATTTGCAGTCACTTGAATTTTATGTTTGTTCAATCGTTGAAGGAGGCTATCAATATCCATCCTCCATTCTCATAGATGAGGCAGGAAAGAAACAAGATGAGACCAATGCAAAGGTTTTTAACACTCTTTTTGGAAGCTTAGCAAAATCACAATTTGTGAAGGTCATTGAACTTAATATTGCAAAGGCTATATGGTACAACATCATCCAAAAATGTGAAGGTGGCACCAAGGTAAAGAGTTCCAAACTTCAATGATCATGATCATGCATAGCGATGATCATTAACTCAATGAGAAATTTTAGGGATGAAGTAAACAATTCAATGCTTATTGAGAAAATCCTAACATCTCTAACTCCAAAATTCGATTCAAAATTCTCTGCCATTGAAGAAATGTAGGATTTATAGAATATTATTATTGAACAACTTCATGGGATCTTAACACCTTATGAAATGATAAAAGGGGGTCAATCAAATATCACAGAGGTAGCATTAAAAAATTCTTATAGAGAAAAATAAAATGATGGAGGTAAGTGCGCCCTACCTTATATGTTAAGTAGAAGCAACAATATTCACAAAACATATATATAATTTAAATTATTTTTTATATGTGAATGGTTGAAGATCTAAAACTAAAATACCAAAATTTTATTAAATTTAATTAAATAAAATTAGTAGAAAAATTACATGATACTAGGTTATTTAAAAAATAAAAATATAAATACATATAACAATATTAAAATTCATATAATTCAGATTAATTATTTATATCCATTTTCATTTATGCTCATCGTAACCGGTTAAGAAAGAATTATGTGCACAATGTGCTCTTTCACCAAATGATTCATCTTTTCTTCTTCCTCCAAATCTAAAATATAGATGAGATTCAAATTCATCCAAATTTCCAATTCATTTTTCATTTTCCTCAATATTAAAAAAAAAAACAAAATAAAACAAAACAAAACATTTCCTCAATATCAAAAATATTTAAAAAGGCGTTAAAATTTACACAAATAAATCCAATTTTATTATAACAAAACAGTTCCAAGATATACAAAATAAGTTTGATTTAGACAGCGATTAAAAAAGAAGAAGGTTGGCGTACATTAAAAGAATTGTTTGAATCTCCCTATAAAATAATTAAAATTAAAAATACTTTGAAAAACAGACGTTAGAAAACTTCAAAAAGCAACTTCGATCGAAGTAGAAATTTAGTGCGAGTGTTCAGGTTCTACTTCTATGGCATTGATTATGGAAAGAATCCAATGGGGACTATTTCTTGACCAGATCAGTAGTAAGTATTTTTATTTAAATTTGAATATGAATGCAAAAGTAATTGTTTAATCCAAAGATGGTAAAGAAAGTCCATTTTTATTTAAAATAACTGAAATTAAAACCTTATTTTCATTGAATCAATGCGAAAAACAAATTCATTAATATAATCTGGATTTCACGTTTCTATCTCTCCGAATTTGATTGTTTTGCCCTTTGACATTCATCCAACCAGTCAGTAAATCTGCAAAATGTAAATAACATGAAATACGATCGTTAAAACCTAAAAAAATATAACATATGAAAATGTAAAATATATTGTTTCATTCGATACAGTTTGTTTTCATGGGATCGCTGGAGACTTACACGTCAATTGGCTCGCTCAAATCTGAATACATTGATTGAAAGAAAAAAAGAATGAAATATTGGTTAGCCCATATAACTCGAATGAAGGAAGTAACTTCATACACACTACAGAAAGTTAATAACATGGAAACTCACTGTTGATTGTGATGGAATAGGCGGCTGCGCACATCCTGCACTTGAGTTCTCCGATCATTTGCTTTCGATCCCTAATACATGAAAAACTCATAATCAGACGCAATTATATATAATCCTAATCGTAATAAATCATAAAATTGTGAAGAACTGAAAAACACTAATGGTAGCTCACATGGCACATTCCACGCCACTTGGATGACTACAAAATGGACAGTTAAAAACTGTTTCTAATTTTGGTTGCTTTTTACGCGGTTGTTTCGATGCAGCAGACTTCTTTCTTTTTCCCATTTTAACAATCGCAAATACTAACTAACAAAACCGGAAACCAAATACGAACTAACAAATTCGGAAACCAAATATGTAATGCATTTTTTTTTTTTCAACATTAACCAATATCCATATAAATACGGTATTATCATATAGGAAGTATCTATTTCATGGTTAAAATCTAGTCGGCCCAAGTATCTAGTTCATGGTTAAAATCTAGTCGGCCTAAAAGGTTAAAATTTGGTGAGGAGAAAGACATTGAGCATGCATGCTTTTAATTTTTTTAAATAGGTTTAAAAATGATATACTTTAATAATATAAAGAGTATCTTTTTGGCTAGAATAGTAAACTATTCAGATCTACATACATAATATATATATGAATATATTATTATTTTTAAAGTAATTTTAATATGATATAATTATATTTTTCTTATTTTAGGTGTTTTTTTTAAATATAACTATTTAAATATGATAGATGAAAAATGATATTACTAAGATACAATATTATTTAAATTTTATATTTTTTTATTTAAATTTAACATTATTTAAAATATTTAATAAAATGGTTAAAAACACATATGTATTATGAAATGGCATTTACATTATAAGTAAAATACACATATTGTAGAAAAAAATACATAAATATTACAAAATGGTTTAATCATGCATAAAGATGAAAATGGCATGTTATTCTAAAAATCCTAAATAATATACCACCACAAGTAAAAGATCCATAGCAAAAAAACTCAACCATTACCACTTTCACCACTGACAAAGTAATATGAACATATAGTCGTTCATTTTTTTGAGGTGCCTCTTTTTCTTGTGAGGTGCTTCTTTTTCTTTTTACATAAAGAAGACCGAGGTGTTGTACATCAAGAATTGGTATTCATAGACATTGGAAATGAAATAATATTTATATGTTGAAAATTAGCAAACTTACAAATTAAACACAATAATTCAATAAAACAAAACCTCACTACACACATGTAAGGATTATTTTTCTTAGTATGGCCAAATTTTCAAGCAATGATTTAATGATCAATTATAAACCTTGATAGTCGATTTCATGTTTTTTTTATAATAATTTCATCAATCATTAATCTCATTAAGAAAGATAAGAGAAATATATATAGTGAATAGTGACACTTACATTATCAGTAGAGGCAATAAAAATAAATATACTCCATAAAAAAAGTAATAATAGTAATTACATTGCTAATAGAAGAGACCATAATAAATACAATCACATTAAATGCATTAATAGTAAAGAGAGAAACAACATATACATCATCAATACAATATTCAAATTACCAATAGATAAATGATTAGTACTTACATAATTAAATAATAATAATAATAAATGCATGTGAAAAAGGAAAAATTGTAATATCATATCTAATTATATATAATAATAAAAAAAACTTTATTTAACTTGCAAAATCTTTGGTTGTAAACTATGTCCATAGAAACCACAATTTAAAAATATTTTAACAAAATGTGAAACACAAAGTTAAAAATATATATATAATCTTTACCTTCAAAATATTTAGCATAATTTTAGTAAGACAAATTATAATATTATCCAATACTTGAATGTAAGTTATGCCACCAACAATAACATTATTTATGGCTAACAGATTGGCTTTATATTATAATATCATACAATAGTGGAATGTAAGTTATGCCACCAACAATGACATTATTTATGGCTAGCCGGTTGGCTTGATATAAATTAATGAAATAAATTGATCATAAATAACAATCAATAATAATAATTAATTATTCCGATCTATTTAAATTGTCGCTAATAAATGAATGGAATTATCAAAGCATAATGAAAAATTGGATTTCTTTGCAAGTCATATTTTTCAGTTAAAGCATGATCCAAAGCACGATCAAAGAAAAATGGTTCCAAATTATGGAATGAAAATTTTGAAAAAGTGATGTATAGAAAAATTATGTTTGGAGATGCAAAAATAAAATTACTATTTA
Source organism: Pinus albicaulis (assembly GCA_034641835.2). Taxonomy (NCBI): domain Eukaryota; kingdom Viridiplantae; phylum Streptophyta; class Pinopsida; order Pinales; family Pinaceae; genus Pinus; species Pinus albicaulis. The sequence goes on from JAXQQM020082544.1 coordinate 90,250, forward strand.
AAAGATGAATAAAAAAAATGAATATTCAAAATTCACTCAAATTAATTTAACATAATATCCAATTATAAAAAATAAAAATAAAAATACATAATACTTAGTACTTAGTGGTATTGGTGTCATTATTATTTTAGAGGAAATGTATCTATATTTCTCATTAACAATAATATAAACATATATATAAGTAATTATATTAATACAATAAATTGAAAAATCATGCTAACAAAATTATAATATTATTATTAAATAAATATAATTTATCATAATAGTTCATAATACTTGTGTATGTCAATGAAATAAACCTTAACTATTTCATTAATGATCAAAGAGAATGAGTCATATTTATATTGATCCAGAATGGACCATTATATTGTTAGTCATTTATCTCAATGCTTTTAGAGTGAAAAAATTGGAGGAATCAGTTATATTGTTCGTCATTTATCTCAATACTTTTAGAGTGAAAAAAGTGAAGGAATCAACTCATAGGATTGTTTTTACTAGCGGGACCTAGTTTGGAAAAACAAGGTCTGAAAACCTTTCAAGAACATTTTGAGGCATCAAATGACGCTTTTTTGGGTTAAAAATTATCACATTAGTACTGCATATTCCCTTGATATATATATATATATATATATATATATATATATATATATATATATATCCAACGACAAGAGAATTGCATAAATCAACTTCTGTATGTGAAATTTATGTCACCCATAAGTTGACCTTCCTATTTTCACCACCATATTCAAGAGAATTGCATGCTAGACACGTGATTGTTATGTAGAAGAATCTCAAAAAGTTAATATTGTAACTTTGGTTAAGATTTCAGGTAGTGAAACCTAACCACTAGGTAAGCTATCAAGTTGTGTTATAATGTGGCGATTAGGAGGAAAAGGAGTTCCATTCTTTCGAGTGGATTTTTCTATAGTTGAGAAAAAATATCCAAGAGGTATAGGAGGTAGAGCACATAAACAGGATTTGTGCATTGTATCAACCCAATGGCCACAAGTCATATTTCGTTGTACTTTCAGCCATATTTACATTTAGAGAAAGAGAGTAGAGTGGCCTCACCTTTCAGCGGGGGTTTTATCCTGATAGGGATTCCCAGAGCATATATTGTGTCAAATCTGTGCGTGGGAATTTATTTTTCCATTCTCTATTTTTTGCATAATTTTAATGTGTCTGCATGCACTATTAACAATAGATATACATATCCAAAAATCTAGGAGAACTATAATAGTGTAGAATTTCAAATTTTTAATATAATATTAGCATATTTGTTGTGACGAATTTCTCATAAAATATCCACAACAATTTACAAATCATTGATGAAACCTGGACTAAACAGAGAAGGGGGCTGAATCAGTTTTGTCCATTCATGGACATTAAAATTATTTTATTAAACTCATTAACAAAACGATTCCATGAGTAGCTCAATAAATAATGATCAGCAAACTGAGTATGTGAACAACAAGCAATAAGTAGAGTAACACATCGCATCAACACGTAATAATAATGCACATGGACACCATATATAAGTGGAAACCCATAAGGAAGAAAAACACAATTTTATTATTGTTGTGATGCAAATGCAAGCTCCTACTCCTTATTACATCTGATTTTCTATAGGCTCCAACCTACAAGAGGTTGCTACCTCAAATTTATACAAGCTACAACATGCAAGGAAGCTCCAACTCCCATGTGTTTTCTGTAGGAAACCACCCACAAGAGGCACCTACCTTAACCATATTAAACTGAACATTTTATCAAGACACAACTTGAAAGGAGACCACAATCCCCTCACACAACATGAAAACAATATGTTGATTTACCTGGTTATCAACTATGCATGTCTCCATCTTTACTTATGCCTCTTCTCCCTTCAAATCTGCTTCACATTAGCTCCATATGTGCATAATATCTCAGTCGGCTATATCACATTCTCCAACTCTCTCACTTCACTATGCACTCCAAAATGACATCTTTTGTAGTGATAGTTTGATGGTTGTTTGTATTCCACATAGGAATATGAAGATAATAGGCTTGACTCTTTGCCTTCCATTCATTCATTTCCACACACTTCATATATTGAATATTCGTCCACAAAATACATAAATAATCCAATATTCAATTCCAGAAATCTGTAATGATTGAATGGATCAACTTAATGCCAACACCAATCAAAAATGTATATCATTAATGTATTACAACAACTAATCTTAATTCACCTTTTTATTTTCCTTGGATACTTGCCTTTGCATCACAACAATTTATCTCAATCAAGAATTTCACATTATTATAATTTCTTCAATGTAGCAGTTTCACTGCACTTTTGTCTTCTTTTCCTTGTTGTTCATTTATACCTTTGTTGATCCTGATCTGCTCCTGTTCTATCAATCACAATATTTACAACAGTCTCCCCCTTTGGCATTTATGGCAACACATCCTCCCCCTTTCCTTCTGAAAAATGTCTTCCTTCCGATTATTTCCTCCCCCTTTAACATCAATGACAAGGGGGGTTACAAATTTATTGTAGTCATTAAATGCATTAATGTCCTACAACCTGCATTATTTTGTTTTTCATAAATAATGTTGATACTACTAGTGAATGAATGCCACTCCATATTGAATGAAATCCACTCCAAATGCGCTTCAGAATGATTTAACATTATAAGAGCGCTGCAAAATATTGTTGTGAGAACTCTCTGAAAAAAAGAATATTGTTGGTAGAACACTTAGCATTAAGAAAACCCAAATGTACTTTGCATCGAATGATGACTGTGTGGCTCATAACATATAAAAAATATTAAAATGTCTTAGGATCAACCTTTGGGCAGAATATCTGGCATAACACCAACTTCAATTCAAAGATAATTTCCAATCACTTGCTTAAGGATCACACAAATAAGATGAATCACGACATAGAAACATTGAGTGCTTTTGTAAAGGAACATATATAACAATGATATATATATGAAAAATGTTGCCAGAATTATTGTTATATAACACTCAAATAATGCTATCAAAGACAATCTCCAATTTTGGGTATTTTTGAGCTTGCTGCTACCAAAGACGATTTTGCTAAAAAATGTTGTCCACACATTTGAGTGAAATCAAGAGTCTTTGAACATGAATAAGTCACATTGAAACTAGTTTGAGGCCGCAAAAAAGTATGTGTTTTTGGATAACGCTGAACATATCCCTTTCCAAATATTGTTGGAGTATTAGACCATATATCATTGAAGCATATAATATTACATATATATATATACCCAACACTCATATATAACCATCATTCAACTAATAATACCCCTATGTTATCTATCCTTGTTCAACGCAAGCAACTTATTCACTTAAAACGTAGGTCCTTACTGCTTACCCACATAGATCCACGAACACTTTCGACTCACTCTACAACACACTCGATGAAACAATTTAATGTAGATATAATTTCTCAACTTTTCTAACCCTTGATATAATAGCATAACCTCTATTTTATACAACTTCAATAACATATAATTCCATCATATAGCATCGCATATCAATTTCAATGTCATGGTAAGAACTATTTGTATTATTTCCGCCTTCTAAGTTATGAGAACGCTCAGACCAAGCATGGGTGTTATCTGATATGAATATTAATAATAACTATTTCACCTTGGATAACAAGTTTCCTAAAAATAACATAATGCATTGTATATAATACAAAACCCTAAATACTTCTTTTTTTATCATTCAGTTCTTTGAATGCTTCTCTAAAAATTTCCATATATAATGTTATGACAGTTAGAAAATAAAAATCGTAGATTATGTTGTATTGACATAGATATTGTTGGTGTCTTTGAGTTGTTGCTATAGAGCAGTGTGTTGTAATAGCAAGCTGGGTCATTGAAGGAGATGAATCAACCGTAGTGAACGACCGAAGTCGTTGGATGCATGTGAGAAGAAAGTAAGCTAAAAGGGGGTCGCCTTCTTTATTTATTGAACAATAATACTCAATTCTTTACAGCTATCCAATGTAATAACACTGCCACCCTCCTGTCTACGCCAACACAACCAATGTCTGAAAATGTCATATTATGCAAATATGTGACTGACAAAAAATTCCATCCGTTAAGAATAATATCAGAAATATCACTGGGAAATAACGCAATGGCTCTGTAACTAGAAATGGTTATGTAACTGTTCTGATTTCAGTGAATCCATAACACTCTGATGCCATAATTGCAATGTTCTTTCTCTGATTACACTGCTCCACTGTCTTTTCTTCTGCCATAAATGCAACGCTCAACTAGCCTCAGTTTTTTATGCCACTGCAATATAACTATTTCAGGAGCATAACGCCTGACTACAAATTTAATTCCCTCTAAGGTAGCATCAGATGTTTCAATCAAGGTGGCAGAATATCTTTGTATGTGACCTGGAGAAAACATCTATAATTTTGAAAACAAAAGTTCAAAATGGCCAAGAAACGACTTTACTATTTTTATATTCTCTATTTTATACACACATAATAATGAGGTTATGGGTTCCAATCTGGTTATTTGCTCTAGTGGAAGTACCTTTCTTCAACCTTGACAGGATTCCTAGGCCTAACTATCACATAAGTCGGGAACCGTGACCATGAGAGTTTTAAGGGCCAAAAAAGGAGAGGAAAGAGAAGTAATTCATCGAAGAAAAAAAAAATCCATGTGTTGTTCATAACATTCAATTTCCATGTTTAGTACATCGTTTTCCATATAAATTCACACTTATAATACGATAAATTGGTGATGAAGGCGAAGACGATAATCAAACCACATGCTAGTTAGTTGTAGCACAAAAATCTAAAGTGTGCCAATTGGTTTATCTCTGAGGTACCCCAATTTCACATGCATTCACTTTTTCAGTGAACACACGGAGTAGGGTCCCTTCATTTCCTACTGTGAGGAAAGTCGATTTGCACCCTTTGTGAGAGGATTTATTTTATTGCAAGAAACGAAGTGTTGGAGAGAATCTAATCCTTTTGTAAAATAGATTATTAGATGCCCATAGTACTGTCATTTGTTGTAGATTTTTTAAAGTGGATGAAATCTCTCCCGGGATTCATTTTTCATAGACTTTGACACTTATATCCCTTTGAAGATACTATCATATTTTTTATGGAGGCACGTGGTATCCAATAAAGATCTCTGTTGCTCCCATTTTTAACACAATAAGAGATGCGTCCAGTATGGAAAATTGAGAGCAGATCATGATTAAAATCCCATTGTACTTATTTCCATTCCTTATTTGAATTTTAAATTGTATTCACTATTTAATATTCATATCTTTGTGATGCATTAAATATATTATACTTATTTCTTTTACATATTGCAGACTTTGCAGGTTTCACTAAATTTTGATGCATCACTTATCTTATTGAATTGATGATATCTATCAATAAATTTTAGGTTCTACTTTATTATGGTATTTGAAATAAGAGATAAAATCATGATGTTACCACTCCCCTTTTGTTGATTCTTCTCTTTTTAATACCGACTAAATGACTTCCTTGCTTCCTAGAGCAGATCCCCCTAAAATGAAGATATGTCAGTAGTTGTTCTTTATTCTTCCTCTTTGACACTTTAGTAACTTGTTGTCTATTGTCTTTGTTTCCTTTTGTCACATTGTTTGGTTTTCTTGTAGTGTACATTTTTTTTTGGGATTTTTTAGAGTATGTGATAGCTTCCATTATTTGGCTATGTAGCCTAGATTATTACACTTATAACGCCTTTTTCGCCCAGAAAATGTTTGTATTTTCTATTTTCCATTTCAAAATGTTTTCAATCAGCAACCTTATGTCTAAATGCATAGCAAAAGAAACAATAGCCATAAAATAAAATTATGTACCTAATGCCATATGATTTTCTAGTAAATATATGTCTCCTTCGATTGCTGACTTGAGGTAGCTTCTTTGTCTATTGCTTCTCTTGCTAATAATATTTGGTTTGGTTTCTCCAATAGTGTGTTGTTGTATGGCCAAGTTCATGGCAATAAAGGCATGTGACACTGCTATTCTCAATTCTTGTGGGCTTCATATCCTCATATTTATGAGTAGATTGCAGTTTATTCAATCCATTTTTTCATGTTGATTATGTTCCTTGCCTTTGTTTGTCTCCTTGTTAACCACACTGCTTGTCTCATCTTCTACATCTGTTTCAACATTATGGTGTCCTCTTGAATAGACAATTTTTCTGATTTCATCATAGACTTATTTTGTTCTTCTAACTGATCTGAAATTGATTGTTATTTAATGTTGTGCTAATATCAGTTTCATAATTAACATGAACTTTCTTTGGTTTTCTTATCATACAAGGGTTTATACAAGTGTTTATGAGTGAAAATTCATTAAACTTGATGCAATTAAGTGTTTTTTCATGAACTTTAAAGCATGGAAACTCAATGCGGAACAACAGCATAATAAAACACAGCAAGAAAAAATAACAGAGACAAATAATAAAAAAATTGATGAAGGAGTTCACCCCTCCTAGGCTACTTCTCCTTGGTCCAGCTTCATAGTGTGGACCTTTGTATTAGACTAAATTGTGTAAAAGTGTTGTTTTCAGTCTCCTTTTGCCTCTACAACCTACTCCAATGGATCCAAAACATAAAAATCTACCAAGAATTACTCTTCGTGAGCCAAAATTGGTCGAAAATTGCCTGAGTTATGGCAAAACCAATTTTTCCTAGTTTTTCTCCACTAAATCTAGTTGTCCACCACTTAGCTCCACTAAATGTGGAAGTCCACCAAATCTGGAAAGTCCACCAAAGGCGCCGCCAAGATAATTATGCGATTAATGTTAAGATAAGTGGTGTTTAAGCGGGCTTAAGCATGTTTAGCACTAACCCACACTTATCCGTTAATGTCAAATTAACATAACATAACAAAAAATTATTGTATTAATACACGGCTTAACACATTTAAATCTCCAAAGATCGCATTGTAGCCACTTATTGCAGATCACAATTCACAGCGCAGCCCTGCTATAAATCATTTTATGTTGCCTACTCCATCTTGCAATTATGATACCCCGATGAGATATACCACATTGCATTGTTAACACTTTATGTTGCCTGCTCCTAAAAACCCCTGATGAGATTAGTAGGACCCACTTTATCGCCACGTCACTTACCGCGCAATCGCAAATTGCAAATCATTTTTTTGTTGCCTTATGTCCTCCACTCCTAAACTACTGCTGCGAGATGGTTGAATGCAGTGACCGATCATATGGTTTATGAAAGTTTTGAAGTACATTATTAGATGGTTACGCATATACATGCCACTAACTGAAGATTATTCACCAAATTTATTTTCCTCTGGGGTGCGCCATGTGGCCCTTCCCCATTGGCCTATAAATTCCACCAATAAGATAATCCACCATAGTAATAATTCCAAACTTAGGAAATAGGAGAAAAATTCAACTTCCCCTAGCAACATTGGAAAATCTGGAGATGGCACTTGTCACAGTGTTATTGGCTAAAAATTTGGAGAATATTCCTTGAATATTCTTGAGGTGCTGATTGTACTGCCCAATCATCAGTCTCTCACTATTATTCACAACTTTTACCTATTTGGGAAAATGAACAAAAGACCATAACTCACTCATATGAACTCGGATTTTGATGAAACGATTTGCGTTGGAATGTTGGCGACGAGCTCTATCCGTTCATTCAGGTTTGAATCATTTCTTAGCACTTTCATTTTTTAGCTAAATACTAAGCTCTCGATCATTCCTCTCCACCAGAAGCCTTTTGGACCCCAAAATATACTATAAATTATTCAACAGGTGAGCGTACAACTCCATCACCCTTTAACTCTCCATCCATTTGGCCTCTAAAGGATTTTTTCCCTTGAGTCCCACTCTAAGGTATTCGATATTCCCTCTTCTTAAAGTTATGATTCTTCTGTCAAGTATGAGATCTTGCTGAAGTTCATCAAGATCTTCTAGGAAGAAATCATCTATTGATAGTAGTTCAACATGCTCTCCTTGATCATCAATAAAATGAGGCTCAAAAAATCTCAAATTCTCAATAATAATGACAAAATATATTTCCATATAAGGAGGCAAATCTAGCTTAAATGCATTAGTACCAATATTTTCTAGAATTTTAAATGGACCAAAATGGATTGGCTTGACATTTTTACCTTCCCCTTGCAATATTTATTTGCTGATATACAACCAAAATTCATCTCCAACATGGAATTTGTGATCAACACAGTGTTTTTCATGCCTTTCCTTGTAGCTTCTTTGACTCTTTTCAAGTTGCTCTTGCACTTTGTGATGTATCAACTAAATTTTCGAAATGAACTTCCTTGCCTTATCTATGTCACTATGACCATCTATAGTGACATATTTCTCAAAAATGAAGTCCAAAGGTGATCTTGGAAAATAACCATAACATGCCTCAAATAGTGATGTGTTTGTGGAAAAATTCTTTTCCCTGTTGTATGCATGTTGAATGTAATGCAAATTTTCATCCCACAAATTGGGAAGCTTGTTGCAATAACCTCTAAGAAGATGAATAATTTTATTGTTTACCACCTCGGTTTGACCATCTGTTTTGGGTGAAATGTTGTACTCTTCTTCAACTTTGTGTCCATCATGTCCCATAATTTCGACCAAAAATTCCCAACAAACCAGGAATCCCAATCACTTACATTAGAAGTAGGAAGACCAAAATGAACCCATATATTTTTAAAGAAAATATTAGTGGTTTTCCCATCTGTAAATTTTTTCTTACATGGCATCAAATACACATTTTTTAGAACCTATCTACCACAAGATACAAGTAATCGGGACCTTTCCTTGACATAGGAAGACCGCCTACAAAATCCATTGAGATACTCTCCCAAGGATGTGAAGGAACTAGAAGTGGAGTGTACAATCCAAGTTTCCTATTTCTATTCTTACTTGTTGCACATAAAGGACATACTCTAATATAATGAGATACACTATCAATCATGTGTGGACAATAATACCTTTGGAGATTCGCTATTGTCTTTACTACACTAAAATGTCCAACAATGAATGATGTGTGCGCCTCCCTTATGATATTGTCTCTTTCTCCTTGTGGTATACATAAATTTCCTAAGTGATACAACAAACTGTTATGCACATGATAATCTAACTCTTCATTTTGGTTTCCTTGACTCAAGCTTTCATACATGTCTTGAAAATCACTAGCATATGCATATTGCTCAATGTAACTTTCATGCATAATTGAATTGTGCTTGAGTATAATTGATGAATTTACAATAGGCCTAGAGAGCATATTAACTACCTTATTGTAGATTCCCTTTCTGTACCTCATAACCAAATGAAATTTTTGTATAAATCCCATCCATATGAAATGTTTTGATTTCTACAACTTTGACTATGATTGTAAGTACTACAATGGTTGATGGTCGGTATGGATAATGGTCTATTTTCCCATCAAATAGTGCTTCCATTTATTTACACGTTGCACAAATGCACACAAATATTTAATATAGGTGGGATGATTAGTCACAAATCCATTTAAATTTTCAAAATGAAACGAAACATGCTTACCATGTTGCATGATCACTACTCCCATAGCATAATCACTTGCATCTATTTGGATCTCAAATGGTTGTCTAAGATCTGGAAGTGCTAATACAGGTGTTGAACTTATATTTTTCTTTAAAGCATCAAATTATTATTGTGTGCATCTCCCCAATGGAAGACTTTCTTGACACTTTTCAATGCATGTAGCGGAGTTGCAATGGAAGAAAAATTAGCAATGAATTTCCTCCAATACTCTGCTTCCCCGAGAAAGCTTCTTACCTGCGTAACTGTATTGGGCTTGGGCCAATTCAAAATTACCTCTAGTTTGGAAGGGTTGATCTTCAACTCACCTCCTCCAATAATGTTCTCCAAATATACTAAATAATTATTACCAAAATTGCACTTTGACATATTTAAAAACAATTGCTCTTTTTCCAAGACATCAAGTACCTTGTTCACATGCATGACATGCTCTTCTCTTGATTTGTTGAATATAAGTATGTCATCTAAGTAAAAAATGACGAAATCATCTAGAAAGGGTCTAAGTACATCATTCATGACTCATATGAAAGTATCTGGAGCATTTGTTAGAACAAATGGCATAACTAACCACCAAAACAATCCTTGTATAGTTTTGAAATAAGTTTTCCAAATCTCCTCTTCAGTTATTCTAACTTGATGATAACCACTTCGCAAGTCTAACTTAGTGAAATATCTTGCATACTTCAACTTATCTAGAAAATCATCAATGAGTGGGAGTCGTTAGCGATTCTTTACCGTGATTTTATTCAGTGCACGTAAATCGATACACATGCACCAAGTCTTGTCCTTATTTGGTACCAAAAAAAATGGTGCACCACATGGTGAAGTAGATGGACGTATGATACCTTTGTTTAGAAATTCTTGAATTTTCTTCTTGATTTCCAAACTCTCCATAATTGGCATGCGAGACATACCAATTTTTGGAAGTGGAACATCTTGTTGTAACCGAATCTCATGCTAAATTCCCCTCTTGGGAGGTAACCCATTTGGTTCTTGAAACATCTCGCCATACTGAATTACCACATTAAACAAATCAAATTTCAATTTTTCATCACATCCTTCAAAATATTCATATTCAACATCATCTTTTTTCTTGATCATGAGAAGCACGGAATTTTTACTTGCATTAACTAGCCTCTTCATTTTCCTTGCATTAACTAAAGAAATATTTAGTTTCTTATGATGATCTCCCACAATATATTCCACCCCATCCTTAAGAAAATTATTTTTGTTCTCATGGCAATAAAACACCTCTTTCCTCATACAAATATGGACTTCCCAAGATAATCCAGGAAATTTCAAGTGGAACCACATCTAACTCGACTTCATCAACAAAGTTTGCAATAATAGAAGATCTAAATATACATTTCCTTATAACCTATAAATTGGCATTCTTAATTATCCAACCCAAACGGTATGGTTTATGATTTGGTATGGTTTCAAGGATAATATGTTTGATTAAGTCTTCTGAAATTAGGTTTACTTGTGACCCACTATCAAACAATGCATAAATCTTTGTATGATTTGAAATCACTCTAACATGGATCAATTTGATCCTTGTGTCTTCATTTGGTGTAACACCCCTAGTTTATGTTTTTCTTTCAAAGCTAGACATTTGAACTTTAATCCTAAGGGGAGTGGACCCCAATGGACAAGTATTTTGTGGATGTAATTAAATATTTAATTTTGAAAAATAAATAAAATAATTCTGTGCAGATTGACCAAAATGAGAATTATGAGATCACTTTCTAAATCCATGAGGATGGATTGAGGAAAATATTTCCCCAAAAATCTTTCAAAAATCCTTGAAATAATTTATTTCCAAATTAGATTTTGAGGAAAATCTAGTTTCCCCAATGAGGTGGAGAGTAGTTGGGAAGATGTAAAAAGCTGTGAAAGGCAGAAAGCAGCTTTAAAATTCCCTAAATAGGGAAGCCTAAGCAAACAGGAAGAAAAGCATCCTGATATTCTGGACGCAGAATTAGAAACAGGCTTTGGGGAGCAAAAGCTTAAATAAGCTATTCCTGAACAGATTAGAGGTTGGTATGGAATGGAAGTGATCTCAATTCGGGGGTGAGTTCTGGAGATAGAGGGACTCTAAGGTTGGGAGGATTGGTCAATTGCAGAAGTGGTATGTTTAACATGCACTAACGTTTACAGCACCAGTTATTGTTTACAATGATTACTTGTCATAAATGCTAAGTAGATTACTATTTTTGAAATTATTATTCTCTACATTTAACAGAAGTTTGTAGAAGAAAAATTATCCTCTCAGCTCTGTACAGTTGTAGGAATTATATCTAGGGGAAATAATTCATCAGAATCTCTAAACCAGTATTGGTCTAAATCTGAGAATACATCTTTTTCCCAAAGATGACTTACATGTTAACTTTAATCTGCTTCTGCATTTTTAACTAAATACTGTGTATAGAACCAGGAGGAAAAGTATCATTACATGCATTATAGATGATGGAATTTAGACATAAGTTACATCCAATTAATATAAGCAGTGACATAATTAAGTAGGAAGAAAATGAGTATAACAATTGGTACCAATGTAATGAACCAGTAGCTAAAGTATGCAAAATTTAATCAAATGACAGTACCATGAATAGGTGATACAAGTATGTCTAAATTTCTACCAACAAAATTAATCTAACTCTAAATCTAAGTACAGATCTGCAGAAATATAGATGAAATTCTACATGTATGGCTATAGAATTAACCTCTACAACAAGACTAGAAGAGAGAGAGAAGCATAGATTTTCTCCACAGCAAGACATGTGTAGACATAAAAGAATTCAGAGTTAGATAGAGTTGTTAAACTTGTAAACAATTCTAGACTGAGAAGAAACTATAAACTGGAGAATGAACAACCTTACTATCCATTGGAACAAAAAATAATTAAAATGAAAATTTATTAAATGGCAGGCAACCCATGTAAAACATGAAGAAAAACATATATATATATATATATATAGTGTAGAGGATAGTATGCTTGACCTCAGTGAATGGTACAGGGAACTTCAAATGAAAGAGTATAAAGAGAGCCTCCTGTTGGGGAGATATACCCCTTATGAAAACATAAACCTGGTGGAAATCGTAAATTTTCATGCACTGGAAGTGTTGTAACTTTGAGAGATTTTGGTAATAGAGACATGTATATTCACTTATATAATATAACGAGAAACAGAACGGGAAAATAAAACTAGTAAATCTATAATTTCCCATAATCAAATTTAAGTGGATCATTACTGAAGGAAAAAATTTATGAAGTTAGTGATAACATGAGGCAGAAACGTGGCAACCATTAAAATATTGTATCGATCTTTCATCAAGAACAGAGACGAATCACATGTATATATGTATTACCTTTCTAATCCACTTTTAAGAATTGAGTTATTACGGTTCATTTTAACATCACCGAAAATAATTAATTCCGGGAATTATATCGACCGGATTAAATGGGGTTAACAGTCCTTGTCCCTGACGAAAATTATAGAATTAAAAAATTGAACTGTCTAAACAAAGCGTGCAATAGGCATGAGAGAGTCTGGTCATACTCCTACTCAGAATGCAGGGATACCGACCTGAGAGTCCAAGGTGGAACGAATTCGAGTTAAATGAAATTACAAATGCGCCAAAATACCGACTCGAACTCTTGACGAGATTCAAACTTACCTGCACAAAATAAGGGCAACGTGAGAAATAGTGCTAACGATGCGATATGAAGGTATCTCGAAAAACAATGTATACAAACCGAGTATAACGATAAAGAGAGTTACCTTGGAAGAGTCGAATGCCTGGGTGATAAAACGACCTGTAAGAAGAATACACAAATAGTGTCAACAAAACGACTCCACGACCAGGAAGTTCTTTGGAACGAAACCCCCCATAGGGTGAGATGTATGAATGGACCGCCTGCGTACCTGAAGTAGCGTGTTCTCGCTAGAAGGGAGATGCTTAGAGCCAGAGTAACTCGACTCAAATAAAACGCATATGTCCACAGAAGACCTAGAGAAAAATTCTTACCAACATAGAGATTTGATATTAAACCAGAAATCTCACAAAGGAAGAATAAACGAAACGTATGATGTATTAGTAGAAAAAAAAGAATCAGTCACGAAATAGCTGAACGAAAATCAACATAGGGTTGATTTAAACATGAATGAGATGGATTTTATAAGTCATAATACCATAAACCGAGAGTAGAATCACTGGTAAGGAAAATGCCTAAAATTTCATACCTGAAGAAATGTGAGACGAAAAACTGCTCTCGCTAGAAACCGGGTAGAGAACGATGTTTCACCTAAGCTCGACGAGCAAAATATGGACACAGGAGTCGATCCAAAATGGCGAAAGGCGAAAGAAAAATCCATTCAATAATTCATGAATTAATACAATCCCTTCAAGCAAAGCGAGAAAAACCCTAACGGGCGTGGACAATCTCCACCGTCCAAGTGTCATTCGATTGAGAAAATACATGCAGATCGATTTGGGGAAAACACCGAAAACCGTCACATAGCCGTTCGAAACACAGATGTACATTTATTGATATTGATTTCATAGTACCTCAAATATTATTACAGGATCGACACTATTAACTGAACTGACATAATTTGCACCAACGATAAGGCTAACACGCAAACCCTTGCGTGTAAATGTGATAAACCCTGGTCGAGAAATGACAAGCAAAGTTAAATCCTCACAACATCGTTAATTCAAATCGATGTGGAGAGCTCGATGAATTGACAAATTCCAACCCCATTAAACCAAATTGAAAACGTAGCAAAGTAGGTACGATGTCTTTAATGTCATTTATCTTCCCAGGAAAAACTTCACCGTGGAAGGTACAGGAAAGATCTACGGATGATAATTATACAATGTTACTAAGGCCGTAAGGCTGAATTAAACCCATATAAACGATAAACACAGCTGAGATAAATCGAATTAAATTGAGCAGAACTTGGAGTAAGTCGTTGTCAACTCATAATTTTATAACGTGGGAAATGGTAAGAGAAATCAATACAGCAACGCATCACATAAAACATTACGCAATCCATAAAAGTGTGTCAATGACATCCATGGCATTCGTATGATGAATTCGATCAATTAGAATGTGGTTAAAAGTTAAGGGCATAGATAGAATTTTCTATGGCCTACAATAACACTAACCATTATGTGAATACAAAGTATATACATGAATGTCTTCTATGGGTAAGGGTGACCATTTAAACCATATGTATGTAAAATATATATATCAAGATACACATATGAGTGCAATACGGGATATGAAAACTATATTCATTAGGATTTCGTAAAGACTGTGTGTAACTAGGAGAACAGAGTTAGACTTCAAAAAAAAAAAATTGCGATGGGAAAGGAGAGACGTTACAAATGGTATCAGAGCTCATGTTATATAAAAATGGTCTGTTTTTGTTGTGTTCTCACTGTATAAATTATTCTACTGGAAGAAAAATAAAATTAATTATTTTTTTTTACTGATATGTGTTGTTTAGTGTACAATGTTGCTGAAACAGAAAAGTGAATGGAAAAAGGTGAGGAAATTTATGTGGATCTGCATGATGACGATAATACACCAGATCCCAAAGCTCTGGTGATGGCTATGTTGCACAGTTTGCAACAAGAAATGGCTGAGATAAGAAGCCAGAATGATAGATTGTCATTAGCCAGTGAGGAGCAAGAAAAGCTCATCAGAGAATTAACCTCCCTGAATAGCCAAGAAGGTGAAGGTTCCAGAAAGAGGAAGAATGATGAGTCTGAGGAAGATGATGCTGCCAGGCATCAATATAAGCAGAAAAAGGAATTGCAAGGGGAATTCCGAATGATCAAACCTCCCTCCTATGATGGGGAGAAGGAGGAAGATGCTGAAGCCTGGTTGTTGAACATGATTAAGTATTTCCAGGTCTATGAATATGAAAGCAATCTGAAGGCTAGATTAGCTATCTACTAGATACAAGGTAAGAATACCTTGTGGTGGGAGGAGATGAAAATGGTCCATGCCATTGACGAAAAGACAGTGACTTGGGAAGACTTCCAAGTTAAATTTAAAAACCGCTATTTGAATGAACGTTATTATGATGATAAAGCAAAGGAATTCCATGAACTTAGATTGGGACAGCTCACAATTGATGATTTTGTCACCAAGTTTACAAATCTGTTAAGGTATGTTCCTTAAATTCGTGAAGAGAAGGCAAAGGTGCAACGATTTTTGAACTGTTTGCCTGCTGTATACAAGGAGAAAATAGAATTTGATAATCCAAAAACTATGGACGAAGCTGTGAGGAAAGCTAGATTGTACTACCAGCAGTTTAAAGGCAAAGGTGAGCATGGGAAAGGCTGGGTAAAAAAGGGTGAGTTCAAAGGAAAGAAATAGAAACCAGCTTATTTGAAGAACTTTCGCAGTGATCATCAGCGGAAGAAATTTAACAAACCAAAGGAAAGCCAAACTGCTCAGTCTCAAGTTGGTTCCAAATAACTAGATGGAGAAAATAAGAAGGAAGGTGTAGTTAAAATGAGAGAGCCTTTAAAATGTTGGGGATGTGGAGAACCTCATCTCTTGAGGGATTGTCCCCATCGAAACATTCAGATGATTATGAGAGATCGAGAAGCTACCACAGTAAATGACGTAGCAATAAATATACCCACCATCAATGCAGCCTTGGAGAATCGACAAGCAGAACACCAAGCTACCAGGGTTGAAATGGAAGGTAAGATTGCTGGCCAAACTATCACTGTTTTAATTGATCTGGGTGCTTCTTTGAGTTACATTAGTCCAAAAATTGTAGAAAATGCAATCTCAAAACTGTAAAATTTCAGCAGTCTTGGTTGGTCCAGTTAGCCACTGGCACCAAAAGAAAATTAACTCATAAGTTACCTCAAACAGCAATTAAATTAAATGACTTTCAGACAGAAGTGAATTTAAACATTCTACCCTTAGGCTCATATGATTTTCTGATAGGAATGGACTGGCTGGAAAAGAGAAAGGCCATGATGAACTGTTGGGATAAAACTCTGCATTGCATAGATGAAGATGGGAAGCCTTTTATTCTCAAAGGAAAACCAAAACCCATCTCTGTAAGACAAATATCAGCACTGCAATTAAAAAGAAAATCTAGGAAAGGATATCAAGTTTATGCAGTACATGTTGAAGAAATAGAACAGCAACCTGAAGGAAACACGCTGGATACTTTTCCAGTGGTGAGAGAATTTAAGGAAGTTTTTCTAGATGAGATTCATCATCTCCCCCCCAAAAGAGAGATTGACTTTTCAATCGATCTAGTGCCTGGAGCAACACCTGTTTCCCAAGCCCCTTATAGAATGAGCCCCCCTGAACTCATGGAGTTGAAAATGCAATTGCAAGAATTTCTAGATAAGGGTTATATCATACCGAGTGTGTCTCCTTGGGGAGCATTGATGTTGTTCGTGAAAAAGAAGGATGGAACCTTTAGAATGTGCATTGACTATCGTTATCTGAATAAGTTGAAAATTAAAAATAGATACCCTTTACCTCGAATTGATGATCTTTTTTATTAGGTAAGAGGAGCTTCAGTATTTTCTAAGATTGATCTAAGGACTGGTTATCACCAGCTCAGAATTAAGGAGGAAGACATCAGCAAAATAGATTTTCGAACCAGGTATGGTCACTACAAATTTGTAGTCCTACCTTTCGGTTTGAAAAATGCCCCTGCCACCTTTATGTGCCTAATGAACAGTGTTTTAAACAAGTACTTGGATAAATTTGTACTAGTGTTCATAAACGATATTTTAGTTTATTCCAAAAATGAGGAGGAACACCAAGAACACTTGAGGATAGTGTTACAAACTCTGAAAGAAAACTAGTTATATGCCAAATTCAGCAAATGTGAATTCTATAACGACAAGATCCAATACTTGGGACATATTATTTCTGAACAAGGGTTGGTTGTTGACCCTGAAAAGATAAAGGCTATTAAAGAATGACCTGTGCCAACTGATGTTTCAGCAGTGAGATCATTCATGGGGATTGTAGGTTATTATCGCAGATTTGTGGAAATATTTTCTGCCATAGCATATCCCATAACTTCGCTACAAAGAAAGGGTGTCAAATTTGAGTGGACTAAAAAATGCCAGAACATTTTTGAATAATTAAAATTAAAACTCACTACAGCCCCTATAATGAAGATTGTAGATCCTGATAAAGAATTTGTTGTGTGTACAGATGCCTATAGAGAGGGGTTGGGAGGATTCCTTTTGCAGGAAAATTCAGTTATTGCATATGAGTCTAGGAAACTAAAGACACATGAACAAAACTATAGTGCATATGATTTGGAGTTGGCTGCTGTTATTCATGCCTTGAATATGTGGCAACATTATCTTCTTGGAAAGAAATTTACATTGATGATAGATCATATTAGTCTTAAATATTTCTTTTCCCAAACTGACTTGAATGCTTGACAAGCCAGATGGATGTCCTTTCTGAGTGAATTTGATATGGACATAAAACATATCAGAGGGAAAGAAAACAAAATTGTTGACGCCCTGAGCAGGAATGCTTTCCAACACATTAACAGCATTGGAAGTAGTGTAACTTTGGAATTAGAAGATCTAGTGAAACAAGTAGCAGACCAGGATCCAAATTATGAGAACCTATAGTTGAAAATACTAAAGAAGGAGATGGCTGAATACACTCAAAACCAGAAAGGATTGATATGCTACAAAACAGATTATATATTCCCAATGTAGAGTCCTTGAAAAGAGAGATCCTAGATGAATATCACAAACATCCATATGCAAGGCATCCTGGATATCAGAAAATGTTAACAGCCTTGAAAAAGAAGTTGTTTTGGCCAGGAATGAAAAGAGATGTGGCAGAATATTTAGCTAGATGCATGGAGTGTCAACTAGTTAAAGTTGAACATCAGCATCCTGCTAGTCTTCTAAATCCCTTGCCGATTGCAGAATGGAAATGGGATACCGTCTCTATGGATTTCATAACAGGATTACCCAGAACCAAGTACCATCATGACTCAGTTATGGTAGTAGTAGACACTTTAACAAAAGCTGCACACTTTATACCTGTAAAGTTTACTTTTGGGACAGCCCAAGTAGCAGATGTGTTCCTAAAAGAGATAGTAAGGTTACATGGGGTCCGAAAGATGATTGTTTCAGATAGAGATGCTAAGTTCACAGCAGCCTTTTGGAAAGGTCTATTGTGAGGTATGGGCACTAAGTTGAATTTTAGTATTGCCTATCACCCTCAGACCGACGGTCAAACAGAGAGAACAAATCAAATTTTGGAAGATATGATGAGAATGTATGTGATGGATAGGCCATCAAAATGGGAAGACTACTTGCATTTAGCTGATTTTGCCTATAATAACAGCTATCAATCCTCCATCAAGATGAGTCTGTTTGAAGCACTCTATGGAAGGAAATGTCGTACTCCTTTGAGCTGGAGCCAACCTGACGATAAACTAATGTTGGGACCAGATGCCTTACAAGAGATGGAAAGAATTGTTAGACGAATACAAAGAAACATCAAGACAACACAAGATCGCCAGAAAAACTATGCTGATAATAAGAGGGTACATCGAGAATTTAAAGTGGGAGAACATGTGTATTTGCGTATTAAACCCAAAAAGAGCACACTTTATGCTGGAAGTTGTGCAAAACTGGCTCCTAGATATTGTGGTCCTTTTGAAGTGTTAGAAAGGGTGGGACCAGTGGCTTACAAGCTGGCCTTACCGCCCCATGTTAGAGTTCATGATGTGTTTCATGTTTCATTATTAAAACGATATGTACATGATGCTTCTCACATAGTTGATTGGAATGTGATACAGGTGGAACCAGAAGGGGAGTTCCTTCCAGAACCGCTTCAAATATTGGAGCGGGAAGAAATTGAATTGAGGAATCGGACGGTAGAAAGAGTAAAGGTGCAGTGGAAGAACTTTACTGCTGAAGAAGATACCTGGGAAAGAGAAGTTGAAATGATGGAAGAATATCCATTTTTGTTTGAAAAAAAAATAAACTCTAGAAGTTAGATATCAACACCGAGGACGGTGTTTGATTTTAGAGGGGGAATATGTAACACCCCTAGTTTATGTTTTTCTTTCAAAGTTATACATTTGAACTTTAATCCTAAGGGGAGTGGACCCCAATGGACAAGTATTTTGTGGATGTAATTAAATATTTAATTTTGAAAAATAAATAAAATAATTCTGTGCAGATTGACCAAATGAGAATTATGAGATCACTTGCTAAATCTATGAGGATGGATTGAGAAAAATATTTCCCCAAAAATATTTCAAAAATCCTTGAAAGAATTTATTTCCAAATTAGATTTTGAGGAAAAACTAGTTTCCCCAATGAGGTGGAGAGTAGTTGGGAAGAGGTAAAAAGTTGTGAAAGGTAGAAAGCAGCTTTAAAATTCCATAAATAGGGAAGCCTAGGCAAACAGGAAGAAAAGCATCCTGATATTCTGGACGCAGAATTAGAAACAGGCTTTGGGGAGAAAAAGCTTAAATAATTTATTCCTGAACATATTAGAGGTTGGTCTGGAATGGAAGTGATCTCAGCTCAGGGGTGAGTTCTGGAGATAGAAGGACTCTAAGGTTGGGAGGATTGGTCAATTGCAGAAGTGGTATGTTTAACATGCACTAATGTTTACAGCACTAGTTATTGTTTACAATGATTACTTGTCATAAATGCTAAGTAGATTACTATTTTTGAAATTATTATTCTCTACATTTAACAAAAGTCTGTAGAAGAAAAATTATCCTCTCAGCTCTATATAGTTGTAGGAATTATATCTAGGGGAAAGAATTCATCAAAATCTCTAAACCAGTATTGGTCTAAATCTGAGAATACATCTTTTTCCCAAAGATGACTTACATGTTAAATTTAATCTGCTTCTGCATTTTTAACTAAATAATGTGTATAGAACCAGGAGGAAAAGTATCATTACATGCATTATAGATGATGGAAGTTAGACATAAGTTACATCCAATTAATATAAGCAGTGACATAATTAAGTAGGAAGAAAATGAGTATAACAATTGGTACCAATGCAATGAACCAGTAGCTAAAGTATGCAGAATTTAATCAAATGAAAGTACCATGAATAGGTGATACAAGTATTTCTAACTGTCTACCAACAAAATTAATTTAACTCTAAATCTAAGTACACATCTGCAGAAATATAGATGAAATTTTACATGTAAGGCTATAGATTTAACCTCTACAACAAGACTAGAAGAGAGAGAGAAGCATAGATTTTCTCCACAGCTAGACATGTGTAGAGATACAAGAATTCAGAGTTAGATAGAGTTGTTAAACCTATAAACAATTCTGGACTGAGAAGAAACTATAAACTAGAGAATGAACAACCTTACTATCCATTGGAACAAAAAAATAATTAAAATGAAAATTTATGAAATGGCAGGCAACCCATGTAAAACATGAAGAAAAACATATATATATATATATACAGTGTAGAGGATAGTATGCTTGACCTTAGTGAATGGTACAAGGAACTTCAAATGAAAGAGTATAAAGAGAACCTCCTGCTGGGGAGATATACCCCTTATGAAAACATAAACCTGGTGGAAATCGTAAATTTTCATGCACTAGAAGTGTTGTAACTTTGAGAGCTTTTGGTAATAGAGACATGTATATTCAATTATATAATATAACGAGAAACAGAACGGGAAAATAAAACTAGTAAATCTATAAGTTTCCATAATCAAATTTAAGTGGATCATTACTGAAGGAACAAATTTATGAAGTTAGTGATAACATGAGGTAGAAACGTGGCAACCATTAAAATATCGTATCGATCTGTCATCAAGAATAGAGACGAATCAAATTTATATATGTATTACCTTTGTAATCCACTTTTAAGAACTGAGTTATTACGGTTCATTTTAACATCACCAAAAATAATTAATTCCGGGAATTATATCGACCGGATTAAATGGGGTTAACAGTCCTTGTCCCTGACGAAAATTAAAGAATTATAAAAATTGAACTTTCTAAACAAAGCGTGCAATAGGCACGAGAGAGTCTGGTCATACTCCTACTCAGAACGCAGGGATACCGACCTAAAATTCCAAGGTCGAACGAATTCAAGTTAAATGAAATTAAAAATGCACCAAAATACCGACTCGAACTCTTGACGAGATTTGAACTTACCTGCACAAAATAAGGGCAATGTGAGAAATAGTGCTAACGATGCGATACGAAGGTATCTCAAAAAACAATGTATACAAACTGAGTATAACAATAAAGAGAGTTACCGTGGAAGAGTCGAATTCCTGGGTGATAAAACGACCTGTAAGAAGAATACACAAATAGTGTCAACAAAATGACTCCACGACCAGGAAGTTCTTTGGAACGAAACCCCCCATAGGGTGAGATGTATGAATGGACCGCCTGCGTACCTGAAGTAGCGTGTTCTCGCTAGAAGGGAGATTCTTAGAGCCAGAGTAACTCAGCTCAAATAAAACGTGTATGTCCATAGAAGACCTAGAGAAAAATTCCTGCCAACACAGAGATTTGATATTAAACCAGAAATATCACAAAGGAAGAATAAACGAAACGTATAATGTATTAGTAGAGAAAAGAGAATTAGTCATGAAATAGCTGAACGAAAATCAACATAGGTTTGATTTAAACGTGAATGAGATGGATTTTATAAGTCGTAATACCATAAACCGAGCGTAGAATTACTGGTAAGGAAAATGCCTAAAATTTCATACTTGAAGAAACGTGAGATGAAGAACTGTTCTCGCTAGAAGCCGAGTAGAGAATGATGTTTCTCCTAAGCTCGATGAGAAAAATATGGACACAGGAGTCGATCCAAAATGGCAAAAGGCGAAAGAAAAATCCATTCAATAACTCAGGAATTAATACAATCCCTTCAAGAAAAGTGATAAAAACCCTAACGGGCATGGACAATCTCCACCGTCCAAGTGTCATTCGATTGAGAAAATACATGCAGATCGATTTGGGGAAAACACTTAAAACGTCACATAGCAGTTCGAAACACAGATGTACATTTATTGATATCGATTTCATAGTACCTCAAATCTTATTACAGGATCGACACTATTAACTGAACTGACATAATTTGCACCAACGATAAGGCTAACACGCAAACCCTTGCGTGTAAATGTGATAAAACCTGGTCGAGAAATGACAAGAAAAGTTAAATCCTCACAACATCGTTAAGTCAAATCGACGTGGAGAGCTCGATGAATTGACAAATTCCAACCCCATTAAACCAAATTGCAAATGTAGAAAAGTAGGTACGATGTCTTTAATGTCATTTATCTTCCCAGGAAAAAATTCACCGTGGAAGGTACACGAAATATCTACGGATGATAATTATACAATGTCACTAAGGCCGTAAGGATGAATTAAACCCATATAAACGATAAACACAGCTGAGATAAATCGAATTAAATTGAGCAGAACTTGGAGTAAGTCGTTGTCAACCCATAGTTTTATAACATGGGAAATGGTAAGAGAAATCAATACACCAACGCATCACATAAAACATTACGCAATCCATAAAAGTGTTTCAATGACATCCATGGCGTTCGTATGATGAATTCGATCAATTATAATGTGGTTAAAAGTTAAGGGCATAGATAGAATTTTCTATGGCCTACGATAACACTAACCATTATGTGAATACAAAGTATATACATGAATATGTTCTATGGGTAAGGGTGACCATTTAAACCATATGTATGTAAAATATATATATCAAGATACACATATTAGTACAATACGGGATATGAAAACTATATTCATTAGGATTTCGTAAACACTGTGTGTAACTAGGAGAACATAGTGAGAATTCAAAAAAAAAAAAATAATGGGATGGGAAAGGAGAGACGTTACATTTGGAGTGTTGGTGTGACTATGTGAGGAACTAGTACCTACTATGGCTTCCTTTCCTTTGTTAACCATGGCTATTATCTTTGTCTCATCTCTTGAATTGGATCCAAGATCTTGTTGTGTGGTGGCAGTCATATTTTTATTTCCCTTTGTTATTTGGTTTCTTTGGCCTTAGTTCGGGATGTGGTTTCCAATAGGGACTTCATCATGCCCCTCTTTGGAACAATGTTTGCATGTAGTTTTCTCCCCTTATTTCTTTATTCTTGCATTCTTCTTTACACTCATTTTCCTTGCTTCTCTTTTCCCTTACCCTTGAATGGCTTCTTCTTACTAGCCTCTTCCTGAATGTTCTTTCCCCTTGCTTCAAGATGTGTGGCTTGCACACATCATTCATCTAAGTTGTTTGGGTTAAACATAAGGATAGTATGTTTTAAGTAGGAATGTAAACCCCCAATATATACCAAGAGTATGTCTTGTGGATTCAAGTTTACTCCTAACAAAAAAGCCCTCTTTCTAAACTCCTGATTGTGCTCTTGAACAGTTCGGCCTTTGAGTTCCCTAAAGTTTTTCTGACTCATTATTTCTTTTTGCATATAAAATAATGGATAAAACTGTATTTTAATGGAAGAAATGAATTCAAACCAAGAAATGGATATCTTACCATGGATTCACATTTCTACTTAAGACTTTGCCTCCCACCAAACTAGTGCTGCTCCTTCTAGCCTTAATGAAGCTAATTGGATATTTATGTCATCCTCTTGTAGATTTTGAATTTTACAGTATACTTCAAATTGAAAGATCCAATTTTCTAACTTCTATGCATTTACCTCACCATTATACATGGGAATTTCAAACTTGATGTCCAATTTGAGTAATGGAATTTTTCCTTTTGGGATTTTTGAATGAGTGTGCGTGGTTTTTGTGGTGGATGTGGAAGATGAAGATGTTGATGAAGATGATGATGATGAGGATGGAGGAGATGGAGGTGGCTTTCCTCCACTACCTTTAAAACTTTTCTCTTCATTATTTTTACCATCTGAAGATCCTTTTCCATGTGGAGGCTTTGAACCTTCTCCTACTCTTTCTGTAGTGAATGCATCAAACATGATTTTAACTATTCTTTGTATGTATTTGAATTTTCTCTTAACATCCTCTTCTTCTAAATGTCCATGAGTCTCTCCAACTCCTGGAATAATGGCTAAGGATTCAAGCTCAACCTCTGATGCTTGTACCTTCTCAATCACTTCAGCTTCTTGTTCAATTTGTACCTCTTCAATCTCAATTGCTGGAGATGGAACTTGAGGTGCTTGAAGTGCAACTTTGAGTGGAAATTTGGGTGAATATGATGCTTTCTCAGCTCTCTTTCTCCTTTTCCTAATCTCAGTACTAACAACCAATAGCTTCCCTTCTCCTCTCTACAACTTTAACCTTGTAAGCATCATAAAATTGCAACTATTAAAACCCTTCTTGCACAATCTCAAGCAAAGAAAGCAATAAAAATTTAGAAACCTTGTGCTCTGAGACCAACTTGATCTGAAATTGATTGTTAGTTAATGTTGTGCTAATATCGTTTTCTTAATTAACAGGAAATTCCTTTGGTTTTCTTATCATACAAGGGTTTATACAATTTTTAATGACTGACAATTCATTAAAATTGATGAGATTAAGTGTTTTTCATGAACTTAAAAGCATGGAAAATCAATTCTGAACAACAACATAATAAAACATAGCAAGCACAAATAACAGAGACAAATAAACAATTTTTTGATGAAGGAGTTCACCCCTCATGGGCTACATCTCCTTGGTCTAGCTTTAGAGTGTGGGCCTTTATATTAGATTCAATTATGTAAAAGTGTTGTTTACAGTATGTTATTTCCTTTGCAACCTACTCCAATAGCCCCTAAACATAAAAAATCTACCAAGAATGACTCTTCCTAAGCCAAAATTGGTCGAAAATTGCCTGAGTTATGAAAAAATGATTTTTTTGTAGTTTTACTCCACTAAATCTAGATGTCTGCCAGTTAACTCCACTAAATGTGGAAGTATGCCGAATCTGGCGGGTCCGCCAAAGGCGCCGCCAAGATAAGTATGTGACTATTGTTAATATAAGTGGTGTTGAAGTGGGGTTAAGCGCATTTAGCGCTAACCCGCACTTATCTGTTAATGTCGGAATAACATAACATAACCACAAATTATTGTGTTAATACACAACTTAACACATTTAAATCTTCGTAGATCACATCGTAGTCACTTATCGCATATCGCAATGCAGCCCTGCTATAAATCATTTTATGTTGCCTACTCCATCTTGTGGTTGCGATACCCCGATGCGATATATCGCATTGCATTGTTAATACTTTATGTTGCCTGCTCCTAAAAACCCCTGATGCAATTGGTACGACCCACCTTATCGCCACGTCACTTACTACTCAATCGCAAATCATAAATAATTTTTCTATTGCCTTATGTCCTCCGCTCCTAAACTACTGATGCGAGATGGTTGAATGCAGTGACTGATTATATGGTTTATTAAAGTTTTGTAGTATTGGATTATATGGTTATGCATATACACACCACCAATTGAATATTATCCATTGTATTTCTTTGGATCTTGGTTGCGCCACATGGCCCTTCCCCATTGGCCTATAAATTCCACCAATAAAATAATCCACCGTAGTAATAATTCCAAACTTAGGAAATAGGAGAAAAATTTAACTTCCCCAAGCAACATTGGCGAATATGGAGATGAAACTTTTCATAGTGTCACTAGCTGAAAAATTGAAGAATATTCCCTAAATATTCCTAAGGTGCTGACTGGACTACCCAGTCATCAATCTGCCATTGTTCTGCACAATTTTTTCCTGTTTGGGAAAACAAACAGTAGACCATAACTCACTCATACAAACTTGGATTTCATGAAACAAGTTGCATTGGAATCCTAGTGACGAGCTCTATCTGGTCGTTTAGGTATGAATCATTTTTGAGAAATTTCATTTTTTAGCTAAATGTTGAGCTCCTGATCACTAACCTTATATATAATATGTTATTATCAACCACCTCACTTTTAGTTGAAACGATCTCATCCTCTAATATCTCACATTGTACATTTTTCTCCTTTATCTGATTATTCATCATTACCTCTATTTTCATTGCTTCTTCAAGTTGTGTCCTTAGGCTAATGATTTCCTTCTTGTATTCATGTTCTCTTTCATGACATATCTACACTAATTTAGTCAAATCTTTTTTTTCATTCTCCAATATTCTTATCTCAGTCAAAACATGGTCAAGTTTGGCTTATTATTCAACAATATTTTCTTCATGTCAATCATTTCCATTCACAGTAGTAGGAACCTCATTTGATTGAACATTTTCCTTTTGAAAGGGGGTTTTCTTATTCTTGCATATCTTCTCCTTCTTAAAAATGCAGCCACTAATGTCTCCTTCATGCATGAGATGCAATCTCTTCCAAATTTATTTTTCAGAAGTTAAATCCATTACTGTATCAAGATCCTTGTTATTAAGATTGTTGTACATTACACATTTTTCCTTGGAATTCCACTATTTTTCTTGCAAAGAGGGAGATTATTTGCAGTAACCATCGCATACAAGTTTCCATACCTCAGGTCCATAAGCCATTAGATCAGTTTTATCCTTATCTCTCCATTCACAAAATTTTGATGAACTCAACACAGGTACACTTTGATAGTCCATGACTCGACCAGACGAACCTTCAAGCTGTTAGACTTATACAAAAGGAACCCGCTTGGATACCAATTGATGAACCCTTGACTAAACTGAGAGAGGGGGGGGGGGTGAATTAGTTTAGTCCATTCATGGACATTAAAATTCTTTTATTAAACTAATTAACAAAACCATTCCATGAGCATCTCAATAAATAATGATCAGCAAATTGAATATGTGAGCAGAAAGTAATAAGCATAGTAACACATGACATCAACACATAATAATAATGCACATGGACACCAGATATAAGTGGAAACCCATAAGGGAGAAAACCATGATTTTATTATAGTTGTGATGCAAAGGCAAGCTCCTACTCCTTATTACATCTTATTTTTTGTAGGCTCCAACCTACAGGAGGTTGCTACCTCAAATTTATGCAAGCTACAACATGAAAGGAAGCTCCAACTCCCATGTGTTTTCTGCAGGAAACCACCTAGAGGAGGCTCCTACATCATCCAGCTCCAACTGAACATTTTATCAAGACACTACTTGAAAGGAGACCACAATACCCTCACACAACATGAAAACAATATGTTGATCTACCTGGTTATAAACTATGTATATATCCATCTTTACTTCTGCCTCTTCTCCCTTCAAATCTGCTTCACATCAGCTCCATATGTGCATAATATCTCAATCAGCTCTATCACATTATCTAGCTCTCTCACCTCATTATGCACTCCAAAATGACATATTTTGTATAGATAGTTTGATGGTTGTTTTTATTCCACATAGGAATAGGAAGAGAATATGCTTGAATCTTTTCCTTCCATTCATTCATTTCCACACACTTCATATCTTGAATATTAGTCCACAAAATACATAAATAATCCAATATTCAATTTCAGCCATATGTAATGATTGAATGGATCAACTTAATGCCAACATCAATCAACAATGTATATCATTAATGTATTACAACAATTCAGCTTAATGCATCTATGTAGTTCCTTGGAGGCTTGCCTTTGCATCACAACAATTTAGCTCAATCAACAATTTCACATTATTACAATTTCTTCATTATAGCAGTTCCACTGCACTTTTGTCTTCTTTGCCTTGTTGTTCATTTATACCTTTTTTTATCCTGATCTGCTTGTTTTCCATTAATGAAAATATTTACAACAATCATATATATACCAAATAACTAATTTATTATAAAAAATCATTATGAATTTTATATAATATCTATAGATCACATTTATATATATAATTAATTAATGAAACTATATTTTCCTAAACTACCATAAAGCATGCCAGTTAGTCCAAAGGTTGTTAAAGACACTCTTAACCTAATGATGTGAATAATGTGTTATGCTAGAGTATTAGATGTGTAAAGGTAAAATGACAATTTCGATCACATAAATATGGTATATGATAGAATGATTTTGATAAAAAAGAGAGTATGGGAATTATGTAATGTTGAGATTATATTTGACCTTATGTTAATTTTAGGTTGATCTACTTAAACAATTTTTTAAATTTATCAAATTAATTTATATTAAAATATAAAATAATTGTATTTATGATTTATATAAAAATATAATATTTTGTTGCAATATTTAGTTTGATCAACTATTTATCCAATTAATTTAAAAATATTTTAATTTAGATAAAAAAAAAATTATTATTATTATTATTATTATTATTATTATTATTATATATATATATATATATATATCACACTTGTATATCAATGCAATATTTTTCACACTTATAAACACTATATTTATATTTAACATTAGTTGTATTGTTGTATTTAGGATCCTAAATAAAAACATGGAGTAAACAGTTTTTCATCACTGCATATTTTAAGGCATTGTTTCTTCAGTGACAATGCCTTGGAGGAACTAGTGGGTATTAATCATCAATTTAAGGATAGTGTTAAGAAATTATACAGATATGGCGTCAAAAATACGACAACCTTTGGAATATTAAAAAAAAATCATGCAAGACAAATACCATAACTTCATAATTTATTTGAAAATGGTGAAGTTAATGTTTGGAGAGATCAAGATTTAAAGTAGTTAATGTTTCATTCGTAGCTTCTGAAATCACACAAGTAAACTTATACAAAAAGAATAATAGTGTTCAAAGGAAATGAGGAAATATGGTTCCAAACAATGCAAAGACAGTTTTGGTAGATTTTTCCTATATTCATATCATGGGAAACTTGAAGGAATGAAACGGGAATATCTTCAAAAATATTTTAGCCTTTGAATAAATTGTATGTGAAATAATTTCTAGGAGAATAAAACAAATAGTGATAGCCTCTAACTAGTCTCCTAAAATTGGGTCTGCAATGTTGGCAATATGGTTAATGTGTTATCCTTGATGGAAAATTAATGATAAAGTTGTCACAATTATGGTAGAAGGATGGTTATAAAATCTAGTACAGATGATACATGTGACATGGAAAGAGGAATATCAAGTTTAGAGTCAGAGGTATGATAAAAAAAAAGTGTGAAAAAGTATATGCGGGTCTTTTAAAGCAATATCATGTACATACGCAAGTATGGTAAAGCAAAGTCACGTACATATTCCACACCATGGTAATTGGAATACCATGGGTCTTTAACATGGGATTGTTCCATAGTAATGAGCACGACAATGGATATTTGATCTCGTAAAAGAATACCATCAGCATTACTAAGGGATTTCCCTAAGGTATTGAGTAAGGCATAAGCTATATAAGGAGATGGAGATAAAATTGTTAGGTGTGCAAGTATTTTTTATCTATGAATGCAGATGTGCACCAAGGAGCAAGGAAAAGACAAATATCTAAAATATATTATGTATGGTATCATATGTGCTTGTTTTATTTGTTTGAAAATATCTAACAATGATATATATGTGGTGATAATGATACTTTGACATCAATATGTGACAGTAAGGGTTCTAAAATATCATTTTTGGTTGTAGCGAAGGAATTATTCAGTGATTATAGATTTCTGTTTTGGTTTTCCTCTGAAATTCCGCGTACATATGTGGCTCCTGTTCTCGGGAGTCGTGAATACATTCTGTGAAAGTTTAGAATTTTTACGCAGGTGTAAAACATGAGAAGTGTGTACATATGCGGATGTGTTTTTCTAAAAGGCACATATATCAGGTAGGGATTTGTAGTATGAACTGTTGATTATGTTTAATCAGTTATGTTATGTTTTTTGACGTATGTCAATGATGTCTCTCTTATGATAATCTATGTTTGACATTTCTGGTTGGGTTGAACTGATTATGGTATGGAATGTTGACTTCTGATGATATTTTTGTATGGTGATCTGTATTTGGTTCAATGCTATGTGATGGTTTCAGTATGTGATTCAGTGTGACAGTGATTCAAATTTAATTATCAATATTCTGAATTTCTTATGTAGGTTTTCCTGAGGGAGGCACGTACATATGTGTGTGTTATTCAGAATAGTAGCATATACATTCTAACACATTATTGATCAAATTTTGTAGTGATAGGATCTAATTACTGTAATGACTAAATTATGGTTTGGTATAATAGTGAATGGTTGTGCACTGAGATTATCTATTAGGAATTGGTATGATCTAGTTACATTGGTTTATTATGATTAAGTGATTGATTTAATAGTTGATTTCAGAATTATTGGGAGTAGATTTAGTTTGAAACATTATAAAAAGTGATACACAAAGATTTGAAGACAACAATCTTCAAAAAGGGGGTTGTAGCTCCCTTCCAGTAGGAGCTGGAAAATGAGAGAAGGTTGTATAATTCTGCAGGTAGAATCTTGTGTGCTATTTAGAGTCTACGCGAGTACAATATTGAAATAACTTTTCTCTGAATAAAATAAAAGACAGAGACAACATCAGCAGTGGTTTTATCTAACATTGGGTTTCCACCTAAAATCCCGGTGTTTATATGTGTTAACATCATTTTTGCATATTGATGCTCTATCTTCTCTTTAATTTCTCATAATCGTTGATTAATAGATGAATAATGAAGTAATGATGCATTTATTAATGTTTAAAAAATGGCGAAATTAATGATTAGATAACTTATATGGATATATGTGGGATTCTTTAACAATAGTCACGTACATACGCTAGTTTCTTTTATAATAGTAGCGTATATGAATCAGAATAAGATATCAGAAATTGAAGAGTGTAAAATACTTATTGAGCTCCCCATATTAGTATTTTTTCTAATAATTGGTATCAAATCAGGTCCTTCAGAAGAAGCTTGATCGCTTGAAGGGAGATTCATCAAGATGAGCAGTCAAAAAGGAGTATCTTCTTTCTGGCCACCATTTTTTAATGTAATGAACTTGGTTCTCTAGAAAGTCATAATGAGATAATATCTGTAGTCACTTGGATTTTATGTTTGTTCAATCGTTTAAGGAGGGTATCAGTATCCATCCTCCATTCTAAAAAATGAGGTAGTAAAGAAACAATATGAGACCAATGCAAAGGTTGTTAGCACTCTTTTGGGAAGCTTAACAGAATCATAATTTGTGAAGGTCATTCAACTTAATATCGCAAAGGTTATATGGTACAACTATGAATGTGACACCGAGGTAAAGAGTTCCAAACTTCAAAAATTTAGAATTCAATATGAAACTCTCAAAATGCATAGTAATGAAATTATTGCAATTTCCTTTCTTAGGCTAGATGAGATCGTTAAATAAATGATAAATCTTAGTGATGAAGTAACCGATTCAATGCTTATTGAGAAAATCATAAGATCTCTAACTCCAAAATTTGATTCAAAATTCTTTGCCATTGAGGAAATGTAGGATTTGAAGAATCTTATTATTGAATAGCTTTATGGGATCTTAACACCTTATGAAATGATAAAATGGGGTCCATCAAATATCACATAGGTAGCATACAAAAATACTTATAAAGGAAAAGAAAATGAGGAGCTTAAGGAATCAGGTTACATATCAAATGAAGAAGAGGAAATTTTCATAAAGAAAGTCCAAACATGAACTCGATGATTTATAGGTAAGCTTCCTTTCAAATGTTTTACTTATGGAAGAGTTTTTCACTATGCTGCAAAATGCCCTTATAAATAAAACCATGGCAAAGGGAAGAATTATGCAAAAGTAAATATAGAGGAAGATTTGAAAATAGGAAATTTTCCTACACACATGAAGCTAGTGATCATATTTCAAATGATGAACATGTTGAATATGTTCAAGAATATAAATTACTTATGGAATTTGAAGATAAATGTGTTGATGAATCTGATGATGTTTTAGGAATTCCCTAGAAAAAAAATATAATCTCATTGAATAAATAACATGGCTTAAAAATTGTCTGGAAGAAGCTAAATTCGTTGAGGAATTCCTTAAGAAATAATTTCTAGAAAAGGAGAGGCACGGTGGAAAGTTAGAACTGGAAATAGTGGATCTAAGAAAGGAACTTGAGAAAACAAAGGATCTAAATCTTAGATTTTCTAAATTATTTGAGACCTTAGAAGAAATCATCAAAGTAAAATGCTCGCCTCTAATAAATACAAGTCTTGGATACAGTGGAGAATCATCAAAGACTATAAAATATTTTTAAATAGGTACAAGAAGTTATCTTAATGCAGTAAAAAGAAACAGTCATCAAAACTTCATCTCTTGGCAAAGGAATGAGTGATCAAATCTCTCAAGACAAAATACTTACCACAATCAAAGGGGAAGCTACTCAAAAGGGTATTATACTCCAAATAACTTCTACTTAAATTTTCAATGCTTCATTTGTCATAAATTTGGTAATAAGGTTGGCTAGTGTGTCACTTATTTAACTATTATGACTAGAGAAGCAAGAAAACAAAAGAATTATATTGTATGAAATAAATACTCCTGTAACGATTTCTCGTCTTTCCAAGATGAAACAAAATGTTATTTTTTCAATAAATTTGGGCATAGAGAAACTAAATGCAGAATAAGAATAAGATCACCTCCTCATCATGAATAAAATTCAATAGCACTAAAGGTATGGGAAAATAAAACCGAAGAATCTGAATATTGTGGTCTATCTTTGTATGTAGGAGATCAAGAAAATTTGTCATACATTGACACCGGATGTTTAAAGCATATGAATGGTGACAAAGACAATTTTATTTCTTTTAATGAAAATAAAAATAAAAAATGTAACCTTTTTAAGTAACTCACGTGTTGCTATCAAAGGGAAAGGAATTGTTTTGTTAAAGAAAATGATAAAATGAGGAAATGTTTTATTTGTTGATGGATTAAAACATAACATGTTGAGTGTTATTCAAATGTGTGACCAATGGCATGAGGTTTTTTTTAGATCAAAGAATTCTATAGTACGAAATATCAATATAGGTAAGATCATAATAAATGGAACAAGATCTCCAAACAATGTTTATTTCTTGGAAGGCAACCAAGAGAGATGTTACTTGAGCAAATCAGAAGAAATTTATATTTGGAATAAAAGGTTTGGACATCTAAGCTTCACTCAATTACACAAGTAAAGCGGAATGGGAGAATTTTTTGACCTGCCTAACATATCTATAACAGAGAATAGCATATGCAAAACATGTCAATTCAGTAAGAAAACCAGAGCTATGTTTAATGCTAAACAAGGTACTTCAAGTAATCCACTTGAAATTATTCATACTTATTTGTGTGGTCATATGAGAAAAAATTATCCTCGAGTTGAACAATACTTCATATTATTCATTGATTATTTTATAATAATGTGTTGGATTGACTTATTGAAACATAAATATGAATCATTTGATAAATTTAAAGTTTTCAAAGCTCTAGTAAAAATGATTTAGATTCGGAAAAAAATGTCTCAGATATGATAAAGGAGGAGAGTTTATGTGAGATGATTTTTTCAACTTTTGTGAATAGCATGGAATAAAAAGGTAATTTTCTATAGCTAAAACCCCTCAACAAATTGGAGTGAAAAATAAACGGTGCATGCCATGTTTGATGAGTCTGGAATGCCTCACACCTTCTCATGGGGGAGAAGCACATACAGTTGTGAATATCCTCAAAAAACCTCATGCTCGAGTAAACAGTGAGAAATCTCCTTATGAAATAACGTTTGGTAAGCCTCTAACTGTCAAACATTTTAAAAATTTTGGAAGAAAATGTTACATAAAGAATAATGATGATAAGCTTGGAATGTTTGAATCTAGAGCTGATGAAGGAATCCTCCTTAAATTCTCTTCTAGAAGCAAAATATATAAATGCCATAATAAAAAGATTCAAAATATTGTTGAATGTATTGATGTTGTGATTGATGAAGCATCCATAGGTACCAAAGGGGAAGCACCAACAGATGATGAACTTTTTCCTATTACCATCCAAAAGGTTGTAGGAAAAGGAATTAGTGAAGCCTCAGAAGAAGGAAATCGAAACACAAAAATGTCAGAAAAGACTCCTTCCAGGTATGTTGAGAAAAATCATCCAGAATCTCAAATTCTAGGTGAAAATGAAGTTGGAGTACAAACTAGACGAACTCTTGTTGGAAATTCCAATTTCCTAGCCTTACTATCTGCAATTTAACATCAAAATGTAAATCAGGCAAGCAAATATTAATGGTGGATTAAGGCAATGGATGAAGAATTTGATCAAATAGTAAAGAACCATTCATGGGAGTTAGTACCAAGACCTCATTATAAAAATAATATTGGGACAAAGCAGGTGTTCTAAAACAAACTAAATGAAAGTGGAGAAGTAATAAGAAACAAAGCAAGACTTTTATGCAAAGGCTATGCTCAATAGGAAGGAATAGACTTTGAATAAACATTTTCTCCTTTAGCTAGACTTGAAGCCATAAGAATGTTTCTTGCACTTTCAATTTTTCATAACTTCAAGTTATTTCAAATTCATTTTTAA
The DNA here is from genome assembly GCA_034641835.2 of Pinus albicaulis. Lineage (NCBI taxonomy): Eukaryota > Viridiplantae > Streptophyta > Pinopsida > Pinales > Pinaceae > Pinus > Pinus albicaulis. Next base: position 125,318 of record JAXQQM020082544.1, read on the forward strand.
ATTGATCTAGGAGGATCTAGAAATACAAGTGGCCTTGAAAATAGCTCAAAGATCAAAGTAATCATATGGAAGTGAAACTAGGACCACTTCGTAGTGCTCATCACCCTGGTTCCAACGGTGCAAACGACACTCAAAACCTGGTTCATATAGTCAAGTTATATCGGGTCAAAGTTTTGGTCAAACTTGGAAAAGTGGGAGGGTTAACGAGGCAACAAATTGGCAGCGACCCAGCACATGGAATCTGGCCACAGGATGGGTGATTAGTTTTCCAACTTAAAACGTCTAGGGACCCCAAAAATCGATGGGAGAAAATTTGAATAATATTGTTATAAAAATAAAAATAAAATATTAAAACAAGGGGGGTGGTTATGTTATAATATATATATATATTAAAAAATTATTAAAATAGGGTTGCATGCCTCCACCCCTGCCACACCGCATGGTCTAACACACACACACAGAATATATATGTATGTATGTATGTATGTATGTATGTATGTATGTATGTATGTATGTTTGTATGTATGTGTGTGTGTGTGTGTGTGTGTGTGTGTGTGTGTAATGTATTCAGTAAGAAGGCTACCAAAGGCAAACCCGCCATCCTCCCGTCATAACACTTGTCAAAAAGACAGGAGGCGGCGAGGCTTGAACTTGCTTGTCCCACCTCCAAAGACCCTCCAACTACCACCATTAAAATTTTATGTGTGTCAACAAAAAAAAAATTCGTCGAATGGGGGGGTCAATGGGGGTTAGAACCCCCAACCACCCCGCACCCAACTTGGCACTTTAACCAATGGGCCTTCTTGGTAAAGCCCACCCACAAAATTATAAAAAAACTGTTCATTCTATTCATTGTATATTTCACAAAATTTGACTTTTGCAATGGTTATCATCAGGCCAATATTGCAGAACAGGATGTATGGAATACTTCATTCAAGACGAAACAGGAGTTGTTTAAATGGTTGGTGATGCCATCCGGACTATGCAATTATCTGGCCACATTTATGAGGGTGATGAATGATATTTTCAGGATTTTTTTTGATGATTTTGTACTTGTGTATCTTGATTACATTCATGTTTACATTAGGACATGGGCTGATAAGAAAGTGTTTGATGTTTTGAAAAATGAAAATTTGTATGTCAAAATGTCAAAGTGTGAATTTGGTAATACCTCTTTGGTTTACTTAGGTCACATTATCGGTGGTGGAAAATTGAAAATAGATCCTTCCAATATTAAAGTGATTGTAGAGTGGCCTAAACCGACAAATGTCATAGAGGTCTGTAGCTTTTTGGTTGCAATACAATATTGAAGAAGATTCATGGCCAAATTCTTTGTCATTGCATCCCCTTTAAATGCTTTGATGAGTGTGAAGCAAACCTTTCAATATTGTCGGTGGTGGAAAATTGAAAATAGATCCTTCCAATATTAAAGTGATTGTAGAGTGGCCTAAACCCACAAATGTCACAGAGGTCTGTAGCTTTTTTGTTGCAATACAATATTGAAGAAGATTCATGGCCAAATTCTTTGTCATTGCATCCCCTTTAAATGCTTTGATGAGTGTGAAGCAAACCTCAATCATCCTTTTGAGATTGAGACATATGATAGTGGATACACCATGGGAGTAGTATTGATACAAAAAATGAAACATTTATGTTACCATTTAGAGATATTCTCCCAATCTATTGTGAACTCTCCCACATATGACAAAGAGTTGTATGCCTTGGTTCAAATTTCTAATAAGTGGAAACACTATCTGGTCAGCAAGGATACCATCATTCACACATATCGCCAGCACTTGTAGTACCTTTAGTCGAAGACCAAGCTTCAACATGCACGTCAGATGGATGTGATTCCTCTAGTAGTATCACTTGGTAATAAAGTACAAGAATGATACCATCAACAAAGTGGTAGATATGCTTTCTCGCCCTCCTATTTATGCATCTATAGTTTTTCAAATTTATTCTTTATCTTTTGAAAGTTATGTTGAACAATATGTTTATGATGAAGATTTTAAGAAGATTTATGCAAAACTAGTGCATGGATCGCAGGTGGATAATTATCACTTGCAGGGAAAATTGTTGTACCATATTGGAAAAATTTGTATTCCCATGAATTAAAGGATACATGTAATTAGAGATGTGCATACCTCTATTGTGTGAGGTCATTTTGGTGTAGAAAATACTTTATGTCATTTTCAAAGGTTTTTTTTGGCCTCACATGAAAAATATTGTGGCTAGATATGTAAAGGGATGTGTGTTGTGTCCAGTTTTCAAGCCCACTAATAGAAAATTGGGGCTCTACACACCACTCCATGTTCTGAGTCATCCATGGGAAAGTGTGTCAATGGATTTTGTAGGTGGCTTGCCTTTTTCTAGGAGAGTTCATGACTATTTGTATGTTGTTTTGGATCGATTTAGTAAAATGTGTATATTAATGCCTTGTAATAATAAATTTACAATAGAGTGGACTACTCATTACTTCTTCCAATTTTTACGGGTCTATTTTGGGTTACCCACATCCATTGTGTCTAATCGAGTCTCTCACTTTCTTGGATATTTTTGGACGAGTTTGTGGAGAATGATGGATATCAAGTTGAAGAGGAGCATGACACTGTCATCCGCAGACTGACAGACAAACAATGGTTGTTAACCGCATAGTAATACACTTATTGTGAGGTTATTGTGGAAATCATCCCAAGTTTTGGGATGAGAAACTTGCTTATGTGCAACATGCATACAACCAAGTTGTGCATTCATCCACTTAGAGCTCACCATTTGAGACATGATTTAGTTCTTTACCAAAGGATCCCTTAGAAATGGTATTTTGGAAATATTAATATTACAGTGGGTGGGATGACAGGGAAAAAGCGAGGAAGTTAATTCAAGAGATATTAAGGGATTCACCAAGCAAAGGGAGATAATTGAGAAAATCAAGATCAATAAGGTTTACTATACAGCACGAGTTGATCACCAATCTGCGCTTTAATATTATAAACCAATAGGGAAGTAATAAACCCATGTCATTATTGAAACCAAAGCGAATTTAGAACCAAGGATAAAATATCACTATTGAAACCAAAAATTAATAAACTGCAATAAATTAACATTTAAAACCTAAAGAGATTAATAAACCTCTGATATCTAATATTTAACCAAGAGATTAATAATCCCAAGGTTATTAATATAAACTAAAAGAACTAATAAACCTATGTAAAGGGTTTATTACTATTACAAACCAAAAGGAATTGTAGAATCCTAAGGGATAAATATTAAAGACTAATAAACCGTAAGAATTTATATTTAAACCTAAAAACATAAAAAAATAGCAAATAAATAACCCTAAGAATACACATAATCATGAGATTTTTAAAAACCAGTGATTATTAATATTATAAACCAAAATAAGTAATAAAACCCAAGGGTTTATCTTATAACCCAAGGGTTTATCTGCAACCCAATGATTTGGTGAACCAAGATAACATAAAAGCCTTAAGGGATCAATAAGGAGAAGGGGTTGATATTTAAAACAAGAGATTAATAAAGCCTACAAATTAATATCTGTCATAAAGAATTGATAAACTCATTATGATTATTAATATTATAAACTCTATAACAATATTAAACCTTATATTAATATAAACTAGTATATAAAACATTTTAGATAATGATATAGTTCAAAATAAACATGGTTGAGATGCTTGATTTAACATTGGAGACAATATTGTCATTAAGGCTGCTGTATAAGAATAACCATATACCCGCATGTATGATTTTCATATTGAGATAATATTTGTCACAATGTGACACTCAACAAGAAGACCTTGATTGACTACTAATTAACGATGATTAACAATGTCTTCACCCATGCGGTTGATTTTCATATTGAGACAATTTTTTCATAATACGTATATTAGCCCGGTGTGATTAATATTAAAGTGTACGAATTAAAAATTTAATGCCTAATATTACCAACCCAAAGAATTAGAAGACTCATGTATTTAATAAACCCTAAGAATTGTTAATTTAAACTCAAGAGATTAATAAATCAAGGATTATTAATAATAGAAATGAAAAGAACTAATAAAACCCAAAGAAATTGGTGAACCCAAGGATAAATATTAAAAACCTGTTGGATCAATAAGTGCCAAGGGATTAATATTAAAAACACAAGAGATTAATAAAACCCTAAGAAATAATATTTTAAAGTAAAACCTAATAAATTAATAAACCATAAGAATCAATACTTTAAATTCAAGAGATTACTGTCGCATGATTATAATATTATAAATCAAAATAATTAATAAACCCATGTATTTAATATTATAAACCAAAGGAATCTATGGAACCCAAGGGATACATATTTAAAAACCTAACGGATCAATAAGGCCAAGGACACATTAAAAACACAAGAGATTAGTTTAAACCCTAAGAATAAAGATTTTAAATAAAACCTGGGAAATTATTAACCCAGTAAATTGTTTAATTAAATCTGGAGATTAATAAACCTCTAGAGATTAATAATATTATAAAATTAAAAAGAAGTAATAAACCTAGCGGTTTAGCTATTATAAAACCAAAGAATTGGTAAACCCTAAAGGAAAATATTATAAAACCAAGAAATAATAACCTAAGAATTATTTTAAACTAAGAGAATAAACCCTAAGAATTAATATTTTAACTAAGAGATTAATAAAACCTAAGCGTTATTAATATTATAAAGAAAATAACTAATAAACCTGCTGGCTTACATGTCCCAAAGGAATTGCAGTCTCGTGATAAATTCTAAAGACCTAAGGACTGACAAGGGCAAGGATCAATATTAAAAGCACAAGAGATTATCAAAACCTCTAGAATCAATTTTCAAGGATCAAGCTCGTGGGCAAACTCCAAACTCTTTTTTTCAGAAGATTCAAGCCTCAGCGCCAGTTTTCAAATTATAAAATAAGTGCTTTGTACTTGTATAAGTATATATTATTAGATTTAGCATTACTCATAAAAATAAATAAATAAAAAATATAAAATAAAAAACATAAAATATAAAAATATAAAATATAAAATAAAAAACCTTGAGAATCACATTATTTTAAACTAAAAAAAGTAAGAACACAACCCTAATAATTAATATTTTTTGACTCAAGAGATTTTAAAACCGAGGATTATGTAAATATTATAAACTAAAAGAACCACAAACCTAATTATTTAATATTGATAAAACCCAAGAGACAAATATTAAAAACATAAGGGATCATTAAGGGGTGAATGGGACCAACATTAAAAACATAAGAGATTAATAAATCAATAAATTAATATAATAAACAGTGGACTAATACAAGCCCATTTAATATTATCATTATAAACTCGAGGGAATAATATTGCACCAGATTACGACAACCCTGCTTATTATAAAAAAAAACCTTTAGATAAATTTAGCAATCGTAGAATAAAACATGATTGAGCATGTTTACTTAAGACAGACAATTGTTGTCACAATGCAATCTGACTTAAGTAGGACAACATGCTATTACGCAGTTGATTTTTCATACTAAGACCATGTTTTGTGATAATGCGATTATCCTCAATTCATGGAATACCTTTAGATCACTAATTTAATTAATGATGATTAACAATGGTCACCCATGGTTTATTTTCATATTATAGACAATGATTTTCATAATGTGATATTTAACTAGCGCATTAATATTAAAGTGTATGATTAATATTTAACTCCTAATATTACCAACCCAATGAATTATAAAATAAGGGATTAATAACCCCAAGAATTAATATTTTAAACTCAAAGACCTTAAGAAATTAATAAACCCTAACAATTAATAATTTAAACTCAAAAAATTACACAAACCGAATGGATATTAATATTATAAACTTCAAAATAACTAATAACCTACAGTTTAATATTGTAACTAAAGGAATTGGCAAACCTAAGTGATAAATATTAAAACCTATGGACCACAAGGGATTAATATTAAAAATCACAAGAGATTAATAAACTTAAGAATGAAAAATTTAAACTCTAAAACCTAAGAAATTAATAAAACTATAAGAATAAGATGTTTAAATTCAAAATATTAATAAACCCAAGGGATTATTATTATAAACCAAAATAACTAATACAAACCCAAATGTTTTACATTATAAATTGTATACAGAAGTGAAGACAAGGAATATATATTAAAAACCTATGGAAATAATAAGGCCAAGGATCAATATTAAACACAATATATTAATAAATCCTAAGAATAAATATTTTAAACTCAAATCTAAGAAATCAATAAACCCTAATAATTTTCACCTTTAAATTAAAGAGATTAATAAACTCAAGGATTATTAATATTATAAACCAAAAGAAGTAATAAAAACCAAGGGTTTAATATTATAAACAAAAGGATAAATATTAATATTAACATTAAATGGATATTTAATTTCACCATCATCGTTTGACTGACCGCTACCTACTGATTTACCCAGATCTTTACTTGTGATGTCAGAATTGCATTTGAAAGAGTATTTTCAAAGAACGATTTTAATTAAGTAAAGAGGAAACAAAGACAAAAATCAACAAATATACAACACAAGAAGTTGATAACTGAAGTTCATCCAAAGGTGGGCTATGTCTCTCGGGGCCCAATGCTGAATATATGAAGGCCGCTCATATAGTAGTCGAAATGTGATGATGTACATGGACTATGTTTTCACTATACAAGGATATATCTCAACATGAGTGGCTTGTCTCTCCACAAGACATTATGCTACAAGAACTCTCTACCCAAAATAGGCCTCCTATCAACATGACATAATTTCACATCAGTGACAATGAAGATACTTCATCAAGGTTAAGTATAGGATCTCAATAAACATAGCAATCCATGGCAAATACATCTCACAGCGAATTAGAAACACTTAGATCTTGGTAAACATACATCAAGGTGGATCTAAACAAATATATTGCATCCCACATTTAATGAAAAAAATAAGCACATGACATCAATCAGATATACCAACCCTAAAGTTGGATGAAGAAGTGATGCTTTGCTGTTGAATCTGGTTGCACCATCAATTGCATCGGTGAAGCATAAAATTGACCAGTTCACATTTTGGGATTCATAATCACAGCTCTAATTGGTAGAATGACTGTAAAAATGAGAAGATTTTCTGCCAGTTTAACATCTCCATTGATTCCACAGAGGTGTAAAATTCGCATAAATTTTGTCAAAAATAACGCCAACAAGTTTCGCTACCAAGGAATCTTTCCGATGCCCTCTAGATTCCCTAGTAAGGTTCCACTTTATACGCTCATGGTTCCAATACACATTGAAAATAAAATATTAAAATGTTGAAAAGCATTATACCACATTCCCGCCTTCACTTTTCTCAGGCTCCATTGGCCTCCAGCCCTCATCTCCTATGTATTCTCCATCATTCTCCATGGTTTCCTTGAACCATTGGAATGTCATTTTATACCAAAGTGAGTGTGAATAAGACAGCGTGAGGTTGGCAATATCAAGTTGCCTAATCATATTAAAATACTTGTTATTGGGAGGTTTTAGGTTCAAATCCCATTGACTCCCAATATTTTTAAAACCCAATTTTAGTTTTAATATGTTTTTTCAAACGGCAATATATGGAATTGTGTCCACATTGTAACGAATTTAAGAGTAATAAGACAAAAAACAGAGGTTGAAACTATCTGGGCTACAATGGGGTCAATTTGGAGGTTCCATTTTCCACCATGTGATTGGGCCATGTGGCAGCCCATTAGTCCAAGGTCGCCAAATTTACCACCTACTTGCCATGTGTCTAATGGTGGTGTCGCCGCTACATCACCTTTTTGTGCGCCCAATTGCTTTGTTAAATCAGCCGCAACATTAGCCTCTAGGTCCCACTATCCTTTACCATTGCGTCATCCATACAACCTACCACGTGGGCGTAATGTTGACTTTGACTTATTTTTTTGTTGTTTGGTAAACTTCAAAATCGCAATAACTTTCTCATAATGCATCGGATTATGTCATTTCAGGCTATTAGAATTAGGCAACGAGAAGCAATATTTTCTCTAGTTCAAGAATTCGAAATTTCACTTTGGATTCTCGACCATTTTGTTTCCTCTTAATCTCTATAAGGTTGTCCGAGGTAATTGATCAATCTTCCATTATCAGGTACCTTTAACTAAATTAAAAGCATAGTGCATAACGATGAAATCTTTATCTCAGTACATGTAAGTCCTAAAATTTCTAATCTCATTCTCCTTTCATCTTTGTTCGTATTGTTGGCATGAGTTGACACCTACATCCTCTACAAACTTGTAGGTACAATCTTCTTAAATTACCTACCATTACATGACCAACTATTACCTAAGCATCCCATAATTTGCCAATAGCATTTAACTTATACTTCAAGTGGTCAATTTTAGCATTAAAATGGAATCATTACCTACGATCAATACAAGACCAAAACATCATTATTATTTCATAAGTGATGGAAATACATCATCATTTTCTACATTTAAATTTATTAAATACATGATTTATAAAAATAAGGCCATGATACATTACCACACCTAGGAAACCATCTCTACCATCAAAGTGAATAGGTCATCTCTCTATATGTTGCTTTTCTAATAATCGTTTAATCATTTTCATAGCCTTAATTCAGTTACCTCTTCTTCCTGGTTAATTATTGATATCCTTATTCAAATGATGAGAAGACGATGAAGGAGACTAAGAAGAGCTTTACAACTCACTTGCAAGATGTGGATAGGTGATCGTCAAATTTATTGATCCTCTCTATTCTATTCCTCATAATTATCATAGTTATTTCCACCATTTTGGCATCCTTAGCACGCACTGCACATGTCTTTTCTTGTCGCCCCATTTCTCAGTGAATCTAATAGTTTTTCAATGCCTAATTCAAATTAGGTGAGAAGAATGCTTGATACCGATTGGCGTCCATCAACTTACCATATTTACCCATGATCTTACTGTGGATGATGTTAGAATTGCATTGAAAAGAGAAATTAAAGAACACATATGCATGCTTTAAGCAAGAGGTAAAACAATACCATAAATAATCACAGTCATAAGAACACAAGACTTGATAATGGAGTTCACCCAACAAGACAAATTTTCTGCCTGCATATTATACTGCCATATAGTGCTTCTGAAATGGTGATGATGTACATGAGCTAAGATTTTCTATCATACAAGGATATAGTTCCTCACATAAGTGGCTGCATTCTCCATGAATGCTCCTGTGTGAACTCTCACTGTAATAGCTCCATCAGCATGAGATAAATCTCACACTAGGGTGGGCAAGGACTCTTCATCAACGTTACATAGGATCTAATAGTAATATAAAATACACCTGAATACATATCATACAGTTTAAAACATAGATCCTCCAACATACACGCGTGATCTAAACAACATATTCAGACTTGGTGCTAATGATCAAAGAAATAATATGAACACATCGTATATACTCAACCCCAGTTGGCTAAATAAGTGGATGTCTGCCACACCTAGCTCCACCATGAAATTGCATCGAGGAGGCATAAAATCGATCGTCCACACTTTAAACTAATAATCGTCACTCCAATAGAAAATGGTCGAAAAATGGGAAGCCTTCAAAACTACATCTCCTCCCATTGATTCCCTACAAGCTGGTGAGGTGTAAAATTGACATAAATTTGTCAAAACTTTCACTGAGCTTTATGCCTCGTGGAACCTTTATGATGCCACTCAAGATTCCCTGGCAAGGTTCCCCACCGATTTGGCCGCTTCAGACTCTGACCGCAAATAAAAAAATATTAAATGTGGAAAAGCATGGGCCCTCCACGCCACCTCTTCTTTCTAATGGCCCCATTGGCCTCACTATGTCTCTCATCTCTCATGTATTTTCCCATCATTATCCACCTTTCCAAGCCTTTGAACCATTTGAATGGAATTTTATAAAAAGTTAGTGAGTAAGACAAAGAGTGAGGTTGGCACATTGGTTGGAATAATCATATTGAATATACTTTCATATTGGGAGGTTTTGGTTCAAACTCATTTAATTTTAATATTGTTTCAGTTAATTTTATTTTTACTTGCAGTTTTTCCAAACTATATATATGGAATTTGTATAGTCGATTGTAATGACTCCCAAAGAATAAATGACAAAAATGAGCTATCCATCCAAGGTCACTTAAATGAATTTGAGGTGCCCTTTGTTCACGGATTAAATAAGTGTGAAAGCCCTCATGTATGCATCATATGCCACCTCTACCACCTACTCTGCCATGTACAACTTGTGGGTGTCGCCTACACTCTCTAGGTCCACCATTTGTTAACTGCTACCACATTAGCCTCAGGTCCCACTAGGCCTACCATGATGTCATCCATACAACCCGCCACATCATTGCATCAGCTGGGAATTTGACTTATTTTTTGCTGCCAAAACTAAACCCAATAATCCTCTCATAGAAAATCAAATTTGAGTGTCATTCATGCCATTAGACCTGGCCATTTAACACTGTTGTAGTCTTGTCCTAGTTCAAAGTATTCTAATTCACTTTGAATTTTTACCCATTTCTAAGCCCTCTTGGTCTGAGTTTCTGGAGCCACCAGATCAATTGAAACCAAAAATTATTGTAAACTTAAATATATTTTTGTTGTCTTAGATCAAAAATTTCCACTAAAAATGGACTTGAAACACTCATGAAAGTCATTTATCAAATCAAGCGCTCTTCCAAAATAATAACCAGAATGAACAACGACAAAGGAAATAACTACCTAAACAAATACAATGACTAAGTGATAATTAAAGCTTTCCAACCAACTTTCTGTTTCTCCTCCTGAATTTTCATGTGCAATATGCAACACGTATTTTACATTCGCTTAGTTTCATTTCCCAGCACAATCTAATATGCTCACTATCAAAATGATGGAAGCTATGTTTTACTCCAACTTGTTCTCAAGATATGAAAGAGAACTTAATACCTAGAAATATTTGCTACCATTTATTATAATAGATGTCATCGTTATTATCCACCGCATTTGAAAGAAAAAATGATAAAATCAAAAAACTAACACATACACACACACACACACAATATATATATATAACACTCCATTTTCATATGTTAAAAAATCAATCTTAAAAATGCATTACTTATAAAAAATAACCTAACGCTTAAGAACCAAATGATGCAAATTTCACAAATAAACTCATTTAACAAATACATATTGTACACATGAAATGAGTTTTATAAAATTAAATGAGTGATATCCCTTTATTTACAATAAATCATACAAGAATCAAAATTTTGTAAACTTTATGTTTAAAGAAATATTAATAATGTGGCAATTACATTTATCCTAAATACTGTTATTAATGTATATATACACTTGAAGTTAAATATTAAGATCAAATATAAATATGTTTTATTTGTCCAAATAAGCCTAAAGTTATTAAACCTAATCTTCCAACCAGATATTACATCATAGTTTAATGCTGATTTTCATTAATGTATTAATAATATTTTCTTTAATATTAGTCATTAAAACTACAATTAATATTAATATTATAAGCCAAAGAAGTAATAAACCAAGGGCTAGTGAGTAAAGCAAGGGAATTGTGATCCTATGATAAACATACATTATAAACAAAGAAATTAAAAACCCTAAGGAATTGGGCGATGAACTCTAAGAGATTAATAAACCCCTAAGCAACACATTTTAAACTCCAAAACCAAGAAATTAATAAACCTTAAGGAATTAATATTTTAAATCAAGATATTAACAAACCCTAGGGTTTTTAATATGTAAACTATGTGAATCATTTGCAACCCAAAGGTTTATTACAGAAACTAAAGGAATTAGAACCAAAGATAAATATTAAAAACCTAAGGGATAATATGCAGGATACATAAAACAAAAGAGATTAATAAACCTAAGAATTGATATTTTTAAACTCAAAAAAAAAAAAAAACCTAAGAAATGGTTGAACCCAAGAATTAACATTTTTAACCCAAGATATTAATAAAACCTAAGTGATTATTAATATTGAAAACCAAAGGAATTAATAAACCCAAGGTTTAATGGCTGAAATGAAAGTGAAATTCATCAATATATAGTTATGCAATTAAATAAACGAAGGAATTGGTGAACCAAGGAAAAATATAAAACCTATGGACTAATATTGAAAACATTAAGAGATTTAATAAAGCCTAGGAATTAATATTTTATACAAATGAATTATAAAAGGAAGTATATTGGCAGAAGTTATTCATGTTGGGGCAAGAGGAAGAAAAGGGTTTATTACATTTCACGGCAAATTAGAAAATATTCAAAATATTGGATATGAAAGAGTTCGTCCTACAAGGTTCTAACTAATGCGAAGAGCTCAAGAACCTATATTCAAGAAATTTAAAAATCAAAAGTAAAACAGAGCCTGCCAATGTATCTAAATAGATACAGAAAATGTCTGATTGAAATACAACAATATCACCTGATTATCCATTCCTTATAAAATGACAGTTTATTCAGCGCCATCATCAAAAAATATTTGCATTCTTTCCTACCAAAGGATATATTGAAATCCATTCACTAAGGGTGTGGAAGATAAAAAACATTCACATTATTTTCAGTGGAACCAATCGAAAAAATATCTAATATTGAAAATCATCTTCAGATTCCTCTATGGCGTAAATAACCATCTCTTCATCTTAACAAGTTGTTGATAATTGTTGATTTCAGAACATTACGTCTAACATCTAAATTCCTCCATTAACACATGAATTTCCTACCGAAAGCTCATCTACATAAAATGTCACAGTCGGACTGTATAAGAGAAATTATGTTCAAAAAAAGGGCTTCAAATCATATGAACCCCCACTAGGAATAGAATTGCACCAGAGAGTCCCAAAACACAGTACAGAACATCTCTAGATTCCGTGTGTATGCTGATTTACGTATTGCTATCAAATTCCAAGATATTCTTGTTTCTACTTTCAAAGCATAGATGTCCATGGTGGTCGCTTCATAATGTTGAACAAATTATTCTGTTAAAAATACACATCCTTCATTGCACCTTTCTTCCAACATTTGCTGAAACAAGTTTATCTGCAACAACAGAGGTATTTTAAGAAACATATGACATGTTTCGCTCCAAATGTCACTAACAATATTTTCTACACAAACCTTTTGTAAGCAATAATGTTAAAGATCCCTAAAGGCAACAAAATTTTAAATTCTAGTTAACGATTAGTGATAACTTCTTCGACTTTTCATTTTGATGTATACCAGTGCTATACTTCAAAGACAGCCATACCAGGTGAATTGGTAATCAACATTTGTATGCCAGTTACTGTTGTACGTCATGGTGTACATTTGTATCATCATTTCTTCTTGTTAAATATGCTTCCTCTACTATATATGAACATCTTTGATTCCTTAGAAATATCCTAATGGTCGTTACATCTCCCATTATCAAAAAGAAAATTTCTCTTGTTCTCTTCATGATTTCAAAATAGTTCACCATAAAAATATCAATTCTAAATTTAGTGAAATCATGCTTGAATTTTCCTTATGAATCTTCTTTACTTCTAAGTATATTAATATACCCCAACTCAATATCTATCAACTTCCTACTTAACTTGTTTGTATTTCATTCTAACTCCAAGTGTGGAGTGATTTAATATCATTTTATTTTCTATGAAGGTCGCACCAAGCACCTATAGTTAGCTTCACTTTGGCGGTCATTGGTGCTTGGCCATTCGGCCCATCTTCATACCTTATACACAATGGATTCGAATGGGTTATGCGCACGAGGCGTTCTCGACCCTTGGCAACTTATATGTCCTTGATTTTTTTTCCCATCACGTATATAACTATACCTTTGGATGGAGCATAATTGAAGAAAATTTACATACTGTTATATGAATGTTGATTTCATGCTTCTGAGGTGGCATTCATCATTGTTTTCAAACCTACATTGATATCTTCGCCTCTCTTTGTACGTAAGGTCTCATATCCAATTTAAATGTGAACTTGAATGTGTGTACTGGTTTCCACGTAAGGCGTATGGTTCGAATCTCCTTGTGGTGATGTGTATTTTGAGATGGGATAAGTCTTCTCCATGTCATATTGTATGCTATTTATGGTTGCATTGTAAGGGTTGTGATGGTTTCATCCCATTCCTCCCTTCACGTGTTAGATCCACGTCGATCTGTCAAACACCATTCGATCTTTCTCGGTTTACAAAGCAATCTTACTCATACGATCAGGACGTCTGAATTTTAATTTCATATCTTGGCACCATTAATGTTACACGGATGGTGTAATTACAACCGCCAACCATTCGATCCGTGGCTCTTCCCTTGTGATTCCTCCAAGTGGACGTCTGAGATCTTTTCGTATTAGGGTTTCTGAGGTTGTTGGAATGATTATATAAGTCTTTGTTTTTGTTTGGAGCCGTTTCCGCGTGCATCGTTTGTTCGCTTATCCGTTCGCCTTGCAGCTCTGCAACTTGGGTTGAAGGCAAGGTCTTTGAAAGTCGTATGGTTTACTCATCCCAGCTCATAAAGGAATTTTGTGGCTTATCTACGCCACTGCACGCTATCAGGTATTCATTTTATACACTCGTTTAGCAATTTGTGATTGGAGATCAAGTTCGTCGCTTGGAACTTGTCATACTTATTTCTGAGGAAGTCTTTGAATGTTAATGATGCGAATGCGTTTCATTCTGGAGGTTACGTGTATGGTTCAGTTTCGTTTGGAACCATTCTCGTTATATCTTCTGAGCAAATTTTTTCGCTGTATTCTCTCTTCTAGTTTATTGTCGACATGGCTCCTTTGTCGATTTCATTAATGGATACTTTTCTCACGTTGTTAATGTCGTGCAGAGTTAAAATTCCTTGATTCGCCTCGTCGCAGGAGAGCGAGAGTCATACCTCCTGACTTCGTGAGGTTTTTTTTTTTTTTTCATTCTGTACATATATTTTTGTTTCAATCCACTATTAACCTTCAGATTTTCAATTTAGCTGACATTATGCATCCAACGTTGATGGAGAGAATTCGTAAGGTACGAGAGTCTCCGTTTACAGGTAACTCCTTGATTTTTATGGGTAATTTCTCTATTCGAGCGATTTTCTATCAAATACTCTATTAACTCATTTCCTGTCCTGACTATGTTTTCCCACAGGTAACGCAGACTCATTCGTATTCCTTTGTAGGAAGCTATGCCCTTTCATTTCACTGGATATTAATTTCACGTCCCTTGGCATTTCAGGTCGGTATGTACCTATGGGGATAATATCACCCTCTCGTTGCGTTGTTCTGTCTTAATTATGCAGACTCATTAGCTCTTGTAGGGTTTTACACAGTGTCCTTTAAGGAACTAGACTCTGTTGGAGTCATAATGCTTATATCCCACATTTGTATGTTGGTACTCTTTAATGGTTTTAAAATTTTAAATTGGGAATATGGTTTCGGTTACCAGACTCTAGCCCAACAGGCTCAAATATTTTTGTGGCGTGTATCAGGACCTTTGTATATATTGTCACTTATTTTCTTGGTTGCCAAAATTTCAACGAGTTACAACTCTAATTTTTATGGACTGCCTCATGCTTCCTCGCATGGAATGATTTATGTAGTATGAGTTGATACGATTTGATCCAATCAGTTATTCCTCTTTTACTTTTCTTATCATAGTAGTGACTGTAGCTGATATAACTCTCTTTATAGATAATGTTGTGCAAATTTACAAGGCCTCTTAGCTATTTATGTTTTGTATGACTCTTACAAGAGACTCTCAGGATTTCTGGAGAATTATAGTTCAGTTTAATTTTTATATGCACATGTAAATTTGTTTCTGTAGCTAGCTATTTCTAATTTCTTGTACTATATATATTTGTCATGAGCTAACAGTCTCCCCATACTCATGTTTAAATTAATTTAATTTACTGATATCTGTCTATACATATAAGTGCATGCATAGGTTTATGTGTCCATTCTCATATATATCCATTTAAAAATGTATGAGATACAAGTATTATATTATTGTAGGTTCCCATGCTCTTCTAGTTTTCCAGGTTATATATATTTCTAGTTAGATCTCCTTTTCATTTCCTTATAGCTACTCCCATCTCTTTCATACATAGATCTCTTGTTCTAGTTATTTCTGCAGAACTGATCATGTTTTGGGATTCATTCCCTTGGGATTCTTTCAACATTACAGTTTACTACTCTTCCATGCAATCCATGCTAAAGGGAATAGTAATTGTATTAACTGTTAACATGTACAGCTGTTGAAATTATTATACCTCTCTGCTCTTCACTTAGTAATTACTAATTAATTAATTATGCACTCTATGCACTAAATTTCTCACTGCTCTATTTCTCATAGAAGTATATTAAAGTTACAAATTTGTGAATTATTAGATATTAGAAATCTCCAGCTTTTACCTTAAGGATTGGTTTAGGGATTAGGAGAATTTCTCTTAAACTTCCCTAATCATGCTCACAATTGTATACTGATAGATCAGAAGTAATTTACAGTAATTTATCAGTAGAGGATAGGTATCCTCAGATTTAAACCAACCTTGGTTTAGACTTTCTGTTGGATTCTACTCTACAGAATTTTCTCTACACCCATACAGAATTATAAGGGTGAATGCCCTATGATTAATTCTGTTAAATGTAGCACTAATAAATCTAATAACATATAAATCAACTGTTATATGTAGCCAATTCATACCACAGCAAGTAAAAACACCAATCAAATTAGAGACATACCACTCATGCAGTCGACCAACCTCCCAACCTTAGAGTCCTTCTGTCTCCCAGAACTCACCCCCGAGCTGAGATCACCTCCTAGAACAGACCAACCACTAATCTGTTTAGGAGCAGCTTATTTAAGCTATGGTTCCCCAAATCCTGTTTCTAATTCTGCGTCCAGAATATCAGGATGCTTTTCTTCCTGTTTGCCTAGGCTTCCCATTTTATGGATTCTTTAAAGCTGTTTTATGCTTTTCCTTAGCTTTTCCAGCTTTTTACCTCTTCCCAACTACTTTCCTCATCATTGGGGAAATTTAGATTCTTCCTCAAAAATCTAAATTAGAAATAATTTCTTTCAAGGATTTTTGAAAGATTTTGGGGAAATAGTTGCCTTATCCATCCTCGTGGATTTAGCAAGTGATCTCATAAATATCATTTTGGTCAATCTGCACAATTCATTTTATTCATTTCCGCAAATTAAATATTTAATTACATTCACCAAATACTTATCCTTTGGGGTCCACTCCCCATAGGATTAAAGTTCAAATGTCTAGCTTTGAATTTCAAACACATAAATTGCGGGTGTTACATATTCCCCCTCTGAAAATAAACACCGCCCTTGGTGTTGTTATTCAACTACTAGAGTTCATTTTTCAAACAAAAATGGATATCTTTCCATCATTTCAGCTTCTCTTTCCCAAGTAGCTTCTTCAGCAGTAAAGTGCTTCCACTGCACCTTTACTCTTGCTACCGTTCGGTTCCTCAATTCAATTTCTTCCCGCTCCAATATTTGAAGCGGTTCTGGCAGAAACTCCCCTTCTGGTTCCACCTGTACAACATTCCAATCAACTATGTGAGAAGCATCATGGACATATATTTTTAACAATGAAACGTGAAACACATCATGAACTCTAACATGGGGTGGTAAGGCCAGCTTGTAAGCCACTGGTCCCACCCTTTCTAATACTTCAAAGGGACCACAATATCTAGGAGCTAGTTTTTCACAGCTTCCAGCATAGAGTGTGCTCTTTTTACGTTTAATACGCAAATACACATGCTCCCCCACTTTAAATTCTCGGTGCACTCTTTTCTTATCAGCATAGTTTGTATGGTGATCTTGTGTTGTCTTGATGTTTCTTTGTATCTATTTGACAATTCTTTCCATCTCTTGTAAAGCCTCTGGTCCCAACATTAGTTTATCTTCTGGCTGGCTCCAGCTCAAAGGAGTACGACATTTTCTTCCATACAGTGCCTCAAACGGACTCATCTTGATAGAGGATTGGTAGCTGTTATTATAGGCAAATTCAGCTAAATGCAAGTAATCTTCCCACTTTGATGGACTATCCATCACATACATTCTCAGCATGTCTTCCAAAAATTTATTAGTCCTCTCTGTCTGCCCATCGGTCTAAGGGTGATAGGCGGTACTAAAATTCAATTTAGTGCCCATACCTCCAAATAGCCCTTTCCAAAAAGCAGCTGTAAACTTAGCATCTCGGTCAGAAACAATCACCTTTCGCACCCCATGGAGCCTTACTACCTCTTTCAGGAACACATTCGCTACTTGAGTTGTCCCAAAGGTAGATTTCACTGGTATAAAATGGGCAGCTTTTGTTAAAGTGTCTACTACAACCATCACTGAATCATGTTGGTACTTGGTTCTGGGTAATCCTATTATGAAGTCCATGGAGACTGTGTCCCATTTCCATTCTGCAATCGAAAAAGGGTTTAAAAGACCAGCAGGATGCTGATGCTCAACTTTGACTAGGTGACATTCCATGCATCTAGTTAAATATTCTGCTACATCTTTCTTCATTCCTGGCCAAAACAACTTATTTTTCAAAGCTGTTAGCATTTTCTGATATCCTGGATGTCCCGCATATGGTTTTTTGTGATATTCATCTAGAATCTCTTTTCTCAAGGTCTCCACATTTGGAACATATAATCTGTTTTTATAACAGATCAGCCCCTTTTGGTTTTGAGTGAAATCAGTTTTCTCCTTTTTCTGTAATTTCACCAGGAGTGTATCATAATTTGGATCTTGGTTTACTGCCTTTTTCACCAAATCTTCTACATCGATCTGAGCACTACTTCCAAGGCTATTGATATTCTGACAAGCATTTCTGCTCAATGCATCAGCAATTTTATTTTCTTTCCCTCTGATATGTTTTATGTCCATATCAAATTCACTTAGAAAAGGCAGCCATCTGGCTTGTCTAGCATTTAAATTAGTTTGGGAAAAGAAATATTTGAGACTACTATGATCAATCATCAACGTAAATTTCTTTCCAAGGAGATAGTGTCACCACATTTTCAAAGCATGGATAACAGCAGCTAATTCTAAATCATAGGCACTATAATTCTGTTCATGTACCTTCAGTTTCCTAGATTCATATGCAATAACTGAATTTTCCTGCAATAGAACTCCTCCCAAACCCTCTCTACAGGCATCCGTACATACTACAAATTCTTTATCAGGATCTGCAATCTTCAGTATAGGGGCTGTAGCAAGTTTTTTCTTTAATTGGTCAAAACTGTTTTGGCATTTTTTAGTCCACTCAAATTTGACCCCCTTCCTTTGTAATGAGGTTATGGGATGTGCTATAGCATAAAATCTCTCCACAAATCTGCGATAATAACCTGCAATCCCCATGAATGACCTTACTGCTGAAACATCAATTGGGACAGGCCATTATTTTATAGCCTTTATCTTTTCAGGATCAACAGCAAGGCCTTGTTCATAAATAATATGCCCCAAGTATTGGATCTTATCTTTATAAAATTCACATTTTCTGAATTTAGCATATAATTGGTTTTCCTTCAGAGTTTGCAATACTATCCTCAAGTGTTCTTTATGTTCTTCCTCACTTTTTGAGTAGACTAAAATACCATCTATGAACACAAGGAAAAATTTATCCAAGTACTTATTTAGCACACTGTTCATCAGGCACATGAATGTGGCAGGGGCATTTGTCAAACCAAAAGGTAGGACTACAAATTCGTAGTGACCATACCGGGTTCGAAAGGCTATTTTGTTGATGTCTTCTTCTTTGATTCTTAGCTGGTGATAACCAGTCCTTACGTCAATCTTCGAAAATACCGAAGATCCTCTCACTTGATCAAAAAGATCATCAATTCTGGGCAAGGGATATATGTTTTTAATAGTCAACTTATTTAGTTGATGGTAATCAATGCACATCCTAAAAGTTCCATCTTTCTTTTTCACGAACAACACTGGTGCTCCCCAAGGAGACACACTCGGTCTGATATAACCTTTATCTAACAGGTCTTGCAATTTCATTTTTAGTTCCATCAATTCAGGGGGACTCATTCGATAAGGGGCTCGGGAAACAGGTACTGCTCCCGGCACCAGATCAATTGAAAATTCAATCTCTCTTTTGGGGGGTAGATGAGGGATCTCATTTGGAAAGACTTCCTTAAACTCTCTTACCACTGGCATAACATCTAGCAATCTCTCTTCGGGTTTCTGTTCTATTTCTTCCACATGTACTGCATAAACTTGGTATCCTTTCCTAGCTGTTTGTTTTAATTGCAGTGCTGATATTTGTCTTACAGAGATAGGTTTTGGTTTGCCTTTAAGAATAAAAGGTTTCCCTTCCTCATCTACACAATGCAGAGTCTTATCCCAGCAGTTCACTAAGGCTTTCTTCTTTTCCAGCCAGTCCATTCCTATCAGTAGGTCATATGAACCTAAGGGCAGAATGTTCAAATTTACTTCTGTGTGAAAATCATTTAATTTTATTGCTGTCCGGGGCAATTTATGTGTTACCTTCCTCTTGGTTCCAGTGGCCAGCTGAACCAACCATGACTGTTGAAATTTTTCAGGTTTCAGATTACATTTTTCTACAATTTTAGGATTAATGTAACTCAAAGAAGCACCCGAATCAATCAGAACAGTAACAGATAGATCAAAAATCTTACCCTCCATTTCCACCATGGTAGCTTTATGTTCTTCTTGTCGATTTTCCAAGGCTGCACTGATAGTTGGTATATTTCTGGCTATGTCATTTACTGTTGTAGCTTCTCGATCTCTCATAACCATCTGAATGTTTCGATGAGGACAGTCCCTCAAAAGATGGGGTTCTCCACAACCCCAACATTTCAAGGGTTCTCTCATTTTCATTGTGCCCTCTTTCTTATTGTCTCCATCTATTTGTTTTGAGGCCACTTGGGACTGAGCCGTTTGACTTTCTTTGGGTTTATTAAACTTTTTCCGCTGATGATCTCTACCAAAATTATTCAAATAGGCTGGTTTCTATTTCCTCCCTTTGAACTCATTCTTATTTACCGAGCTTTTCCCTTGTTCAGTTTTTCCTTTGAACTGTTGGTAACATAATCTGGCTTTTCTAACAGCTTCATCCATTGTTTTTGGGTTGTCAAACTCGATTTTCTCCTTGTATACAGCAGGCAAACAATTCAGAAACCTTTGTACTTTTGCCTTTTCTTCCCTTATGTAGGGTACATATCTCAATAGATTTGTAAACTTAGTAACAAAATCATCAATAGTGAGTTGTCCCAGTCTAAGTTCATGGAATTCTTTGGCTTTGTCATCATAGTAACGTTCATTCAGATATCGGTTTTTGAACTTGACCTGGAAATCTTCCCAAGTAACTGTCTTTTCATCAATGGCATGCACCATTTTCATCTCCTCCCACCACAAGGTAGCCTTACCTTGTAGCTGGTATACAGCTAATCTGGCCTTCAGATTGCTTTCATATTCATAGACCTGGAAATACTTAATCATATTTAGCAACCAGGCTTCAGCATCTTCCTCCTTCTCCCCATCATAGGAGGGAGGTTTGATCTTTCGGAATTCCCCTTGTAATTCCTTTTTCTGCTTATATTGACGCCTAACAACATCATCATCCCCAGACTCATCAGTCTTCCTCTTTCCGGAACCTTCGCCTTCTTGGCTATTCCGTGAAGTTAGTTCTCTGATGAGCTTTTCCTGCTCCCTACTGGCTAATGACAACCTGTCATTCAGGCTTCTCATCTCAGCCATTTCTCGTTGCAATCTGTGCAACATAGCCATCACCGGAGCGTTGGGATCTGGTGTACTATACTCATCACGCAGATCCACATAAATTTCTTCACCTTCTGCCATTTGAGCACCACTGTACACTACACCACACAAATCAGTAAAAATAAAAATATAATAATTTTTTTTTTCACAGAAATCAATTTATACATTGAACACACAGCAACAGTGAGCACAATGTCACTAGCCCAGTTTTATAACTTGGGCTCTGATACCATTTGTCACATCTCCCATTTACTCAAATTTTTTTCTTTTTCTCCCAGCCTTTCATGATTTCAAAAATAGGTTCACCATAAAGATATTGACTCCCTAACTAGTGAAATCATATTGTATTTTCCCCCTTATGAATTACTTTAGTATATTAATATACCCCAAGTCAATATCTATCAACTTCCTATTTAACTTGTTTGTATTTCATTCTAACTCCAAGTGTGGAGTGATTTAATATCATTTTATTTTCTATGAAGGTCGCACCGAGCACTTATAGTTAACTTCACTTTGGTGGTCATTGGCGCTTGGCCATTCGGCCCATCTTCATACCTTATACACAATGGATTCGAATGGGTTATGCCCACGAGGCGTTCTGGACCCTTGGCAACTTATATGTCCTCGATTTTTTTTCCCATCACGTATATAGCTATACCTTTGGATTGAGCATAATTGAAGCAAATTTACATACTATTATATGAACGTTGATTTCATGCTTCTGAGGTGGCATTCATAATTGTTTCCAAACCTGCGTTGATATCTTCACCTCTCTTTGTACGTAAGGTCTCATATCCAATTTAAATGTGAACTTGAATACGTGTACTGGTTTCCAGGTAAGGCATATGGTTCGAATCTCCTTGCGGTGATGTGTATTTTGAGATGGGATAAGTCTTCTCCATGTCATATTGTATGCTATTTATGGTTGCATTGTATGGGTTGTGATGGTTTCGTCCCATTCCTCCCTTCACGTGTTAGATCCACATCAATTTGTCAAACACCATTCGATCTTTCTGGGTTTACAAAGCAATCTTACTCATACGATCAGGACTTCTGAATTTTAATTTCATATCTTGGCACCATTAATGTTACACGGCTGGTGTAATTACAACCGCCAACCATTCGATCCGTGGCTCTTCCCTTGTGATTGCGCCAAGTGGACGTCTGCGATCTTTTCGTATTAAGGTTTCTGAGGTTGTTGGAATGATTATATAAGTCTTTGTTTTTTTTTGGAGCCAATTTCCGCGTGCATCGTTTGTTCGCTTATCCCTTCGCCTTGCAGCTCTACAACTTGGGTTGAAGGCAAGGTCTTTGCCAGTCGTATGGTTTACTCATCCCAACTCATGAAGGAGTTTCTTGGCTTATCTACGCCACTGCACGCTATCAGGTATTCATTTTATACACTCGTTTAGCAATTTGTGATTGGAGATCAAGTTCGTCGCTCAGAACTTTTCATACTTCTTTCTGAGGAAGTCTTTGAATGTTAATTATGCGAATGCGTTTCTTTCTGGAGGTTACGTGTATGGTTCAGTTTCGTTTGGAACCATTCACATTATATCTTCTGAGCAAATTTTTTCGATGTATTCTCTCTTTTGGTTTATTGTCGACATGGCTCCTTTGTCGATTTCGTTAATGGATACTTTTCTCACATTGTTAATTCCGTGCAGAGTTAAAATTCCTTGATTCGCCTCGTCGCAGGAGAGCGAGAGTCATACCTCCTGACTTTGTGAGGTTTGTTTTTTTTTTTATTCTGTACATATATTTTTGTTTCAATCCACTATTAACCTTTATATTTTCAATTTAGCTGACATTCTGCTTCCAACATTGATGGAGAGAACTAGTAAGGTACGAGAGTCTCGGTTTACAGGTAACTCCTTGATTTTTATGGGTAATTTCTCTATTCGAGCGATTTGCTATCAAATACTCTATTAACTCATTTCCTGTCCTGACTGTGTTTTCCCATAGGTAACGCAGACTCATTCGTATTCCTTTGTAGGCAGTTATGCCCTTTCATTTCACTGGATATTAATTTCACCTCCCTTGGTGTTTCAGATCGGTATGTACCTGTGGGGATAATATCACCCTCTCGTTGCGTTGTTCTGTCTTAATTATGCAGACTCATTAGCTCTCGTAGGGGTTTACACAGTGTCCTTTAAGGAACTAGACTCTGTCAGAGTCAGAATGCTTATATCCCGCATTTGTATGTTGGTACTCTTTAATGGTTTTAAAATTTTAAATTGGGAATATGGTTTCGGTTACTACACTCTAGCCCAACAGGCTCAGATATTTTTGTGGCGTGTATCAGGACCTTTGTATATATTTTCACTTATTTTCTTGGTTGCCAAAATTTCAACGAGTTACAAATCTAATTTTTATGGACTGCCTCATGCTTCCTCGCATGGAATGATTTATGTAGTATGAGTTGATACGATTTGATCCAATCAGTTATTCCTCTTTTACTTTTCTTATCATAGTAGTGACTGTAGCTGATATAACTCTCTTTATAGATAATGTTGTGCAAATGTACAAGGCCTCTTAGCTATTTATGTTTTGTATGACTCTTGCAAGAGACTCTCAGGATTTCTGGAGAGTTATAGTTCAGTTTAAGTTTTATATGCACATGTAAATTTGTTTTTGTAGCTAGCTATTTCTAATTTCTTGTACTATATATATTTTTCATGATCTAACAGTCTCCCCATACTCATGTTTAAATTGATTTACTTTACTGATATCTGTCTATACATATAAATGCATGCATAAGTTTATGTGTCCATTCTCATACATATCCATTTAAAAATGTATGAGATACAAGTATTATATTATTTTAGGTTCCCATGCTCTTCTAGTTTTCCAGGTTATATATATTTCTAGTTAGATCTCCTTTACATTTCCTTATAACTACTCCCATCTCTTTCATACATAGATCTCTTGTTCTAGTTATTTTTGCAGAACTGATCATGTTTTGGGATTCATTCCCTTGCTACTTAAATAATGTTCTTTCAACATTACAGTTTACTACTCTTCCATGCAATCCCTGCTAAAGGGAATAGTAATTGTATTAACTGTTAACATGTACAGCTGTTGAAATTATTATACCTCTCTGCTCTTCACTTAGTAATTACTAATTAATTAATTCTGCACTCTATGCACTAAATTTCTCACTGCTCTATTTCTCACAGAAGAAGATTAAGGTTACAAATTTGTGAATTATTAGATATTACAAATCTCCAGCTTTTACCTTAAGGATTGGTTTAGGGATTAGGAGAATTTCTCTTAAACTTCCCTAATCGTGCTCACAATTGTATACTGATAGATCAGAAGTAATTTATAGTAATTTATCAGTAGAGGATAGGTATCCTCAGATTTAAACCAACCTTGGTTTAGAATTTCTGTTTGATTCTACTCTACAGAATTTTCTCTACACCCATACAGAATTATAAGGGTGAATGCCCAATGATTAATTCTGTTAAATGTAGCACTAATAAATCTAATAACATATAAATCAACTGTTATATGTAGCCAATTCATACCACAGCAAGTAAAAACACGAATCAAATTAGAGACATACCACTCATGCAGTCGACCAACCTCCCAACCTTAGAGTCCTTCTGTCTCCCAGAACTCACCCCCAAGCTGAGATCACCTCCTAGAACAGACCAACCACCAATCTGTTTAGGAGCAGCTTATTTAAGCTATGGTTCCCCAAAGCCTGTTTCTAATTCCGCGTCCAGAATATCAGGATGATTTTCTTCCTGTTTGCCTAGGCTTCCCATTTTAGGGATTCTTTAAAGTTTTTTTATGCCTTTCCTCAGCTTTTCCAGCTTTTTACCTCTTCCCAACTACTTTCCTCATCATTGGGGAAATTTAGATTCTTCCTCAAAAATCTAAATTAGAAATAATTTCTTTCAAGGATTTTTGAAAGATTTTGGGGAAATAGTTGCCTTATCCATCCTCATGGATTTAGAAAGTGATCTCATAAATCTCATTTTGGTCAATCTAAACAATTCATTTTATTCATTTCCTCAAATTAAATATTTAATTACATTCACAAAATACTTATCCTTTGGGGTCCACTCCCCTTAGGATTAAAGTTCAAATGTCTAGCTTTGAATTTCAAACACATAAATTGGGGGTGTTACAAGTAAACATAGGGATATTACATAAATGAACCATAAGGGTGATTAAAACAAACTTTAACAAAATAATATTCAAAGAAACATTTAATTTTTTGTTCCAATGAAACACAATCTATGATATAATACATAAACTAAAAAAAAAAAAATCTGAAGAAGTAAATCATGCACATAAAACGATATTTTCTAAATTGCAAATATTACATTAACGAAGTTGGGCCAGTAGTGATAATCTACAGTAACCCTTTTCCGAGATATTTGCACACACAACAACATACAAGTAATATCAAGAAAAATGAATAGTTTACTGTAAAAGGACTGAATTTTTCATTGACCTTTTCTACTGATGTTTTGTGACTTAACATAGTTTTGACTACCATTTGAAGCAAAATTTATGAACATCAAAATAAGATTTTGCTGTGTACGTCATGATAAATGGGTGTGACATTGATCTAACTCCATTGTTTTATTTTTTATCAAGGCAAAAATAGGGATTGTATGATTATAGTTTTTACAAAAATTATGCGATTATGTGTGGATATATTTTTTTAAAATCATTTTGTTTATATATGCAATATATGAGACTGCCATAACTCTTCACATAATTCTTTAAAGGGTGAAATCTCAATGGAAGAAAAAATACCTTATAAGCAGGAGGTTGGTGGTTCGAGTCCATTGTGCTCTAACATGAGTTAATCAATGTTATGTTAGTTTATTCTTAATTAAATAATTTGTATGCTGATTTATTTCAATGGCGAGATATTTTAAGGCATTCTTTCTTTCCTTTTGAAAACAAAAGTAATATTATATTCACTTTAATATAATTTGGTATTGTCTCTAAAGACACGATACCTAGGATTAAAAACATATTGTCCCTATAAAGACAATATGTCCTTATTCCCAACTATTGTGTCTCTAGAGACACAAATGAATTTGTCTCTTAAGAGACAATAATGTTTGAGTTATATATTGTCTTTATAGATACATTTTTTTAAGAAAACAATTTGAGGCACTCATTAAAAAAAAACATTTAGGACAACACACATTTTTATTTTGTCTCAACTTAAGACAATTTATTCAAAAAATGTCTCAAATATTGTCTTAAAACCCCCTTTTATGTTGTAGTGTTAACGTTCATATGTGAATCTAACTTGTATATTAGCACATTCACATTCTATGTCAATGATATCTAATAAATATATTTTACATTTTTTTGAAAATAAATAAAAAATTTAATTGAAAAGGGATAACTATGTAATGAAAATTATTATATATGTATTTTTAAAACTCATGTTATATTTAGTATGATTGTAATATTGTTTAAGAAATTTAATAACAAATTTGATCTGATAAAATATAAAATTTCAATATGGATATTTTATAATTTATTTTTAAAGATTGAAAACAAATATATTAATATTTTAATTATAATGAAATATATTTATGTTTTAAAAATTATATATTTGTTAAAAATTTAAAAAATTGTCCATAATTATATGTTAAATAAATAATAAATAATAATTAAATTAATTAATTAAATTTTTAATGTTTTTCGTTCAAAATTTATACATATAGCTAATATTTTAATGTTGCACATGTTAAAGAGAAATCACAAATTGATATCATTCAGATTGGCATTAATCTATTCACCTATTACTTTATAAATATTGGAATTCTATATCGATTCATTCCATTTCATCTTAACAAATTTTATATACTGAAATTCCTTTTCATAGTGAAATTATTTTTCATCGAAATAAAGTCTATATAACTAAGTTATTTTTCAAAAAAAACTTGTTGTGTAAATATGTTAAGTTTTTTTAATAGTAAGTATATTTTGAATTATTTATTTTTTTACTGTTTATATGAAGAAAATTTTGTATAATAATATTTTATAGAGTCAAAAATATTATATAATATTTTAGAAAATTGTTGTTGTTTATATGATGTTGATGATGATGATTAACATCTACTAAGACCAATGCAGCCTATCAGACTTCAAGAAAAGAAAAATAAAAAGTATTTAAGTGTGATTCTTCAAAATCTTGTTCCTGTGATCAGGGAGAAGAGAAATAAGTCTTCCAAAGGAAATAAGTGTTCCAAGATCGTTATAAATGGGTTGACTTAATAAGTCAACAAGATTAGAAGTGTGGCAGATGTTAGGGAATTGAGAGTGGATGCTAGTAATAGTCGGGCACTCTAAAAGGAATTTATTTTCATCTTCCACCTTCTTAGTATCACAAATCTGACAAATTATATCATTCCAGGGAGTCTTGGGAATAGACCTTCGCCCGATCTCACTGCGAAGCTCATGAGAATTAGTCCTTATCCTAGCGATATTCATTTTTTTCTTAATTCTCGTAAACACAGAGAGATAATTCTTATTATCAAGGGTGTGGTTGATCACCTCCTTATAGTATCTTAGCTTCCTTTTACCATCCAACTCGTTATCCTCCCACAACGTGTCCTTAAACTTAGAGGTAATAGTAAGTTTGATACTATCTCTCCTTCCCATACTGATCTCCTCTTTAATTCCCCAATCGTTGAGCCAAGACTGGGCATCCTTATGCCACCCATGATTGAGGGGAAGGTGGGGGTTTTGACTAATGTTAGAAGCAATTTTTGGGAGCCTTCCAGATTCCATGTTGTGAAGCTTCTTCATATACATATGATATTTGAACACAGTCGTACTTTCAATGGGTGATAGACCAATTTTGATCAAGAGGATATGATAGGGAGTATTTCCCTTGATCTGAAGGTTGTAGGTTATGAATTGCTTTGGAATCATCTCAATCCTCCTCCGTGACTCTCTGCATATACTCCAACCCCAAACCTCACATATGTATAAGACATCACGGGTGATGGGACATTCAAAGAGAAACCTCTTTTTACTCCAAATGCAAAGATCAACCGGCTTACAATTGTTTTCAAACTCATAATAAGATTTCCATTATCCAATAATCATTTTCTCGATGCTATAATTCTAGTTGAGTTGATGAGGAAAGTCAATACCCAAATCTTTGAAAGAAGAAACCTACTCTAAGCACTCGTTAGTATAAATGAAACTACCATGAGTGATATTTTTGGATTGAATGATCATGAATTTAGTCTTGTAGACGACATTTTGCAAGAAAAATAAAAATTGAAATACAATTTTAATAAGATAATATTTTTATTAATAGTTAAATAAAATATAATTTAATTAATATCAATTTTTAAAATTAAACTTATAAATTAGATTATATATTTTTTTTATTTAAAATATATTTTTAAATTAATAAATAAATTTAACATTTTAAAAAATTATTATAATACTTCAATAATATAATATAGATTATACAACTCAAATTTATTATTTTAACCAATCAAGATCAAATTTCCTACAAAATCTAGACTCAAAATCAAATTTAATACGAAATCTACGCCAAAACAGAAAGAAAAACTATCTTAAAAAAATGGAAGAATTATACTATGCTCTTAAATTATGATATTCTTCAATTGTTTAGACTTTGCTGTACTTTATTGATTCCTAAAATATAAGGAGTATTTAAAATAAACGTTCAAACTCTATTGTTTCGGCATTGTTGAGGATAGTTACACCAAGATTTGGAAGAAGCCTGGCAGCCTTCTCCTTCTCGAGGAGTCATTGTAAAATGTGGACGAGCACGACACATTTTCAAGATGACGGGGAGATTCATTCATATTGGCCCGCCTAGTGACCCTCTTCGATAAGTGAATCTTTTTAATACGACTTTGGAATTCTGATCATGACAATAGAAACCAGTAAAGAAATAGTACGGGAATAGTCATGGCATATGGCTACAAAGAATAGCTAGATGGGAGATTGCGTTTAATATTATAGTTCGATAAAAAAAATATGGAAATTTGGGCGTATTTCATTGTCGTGGCGCAACCTGAGCCGATTAGTGGAAATGATCACAAACTCACCGGTTGTTCACCATTTACTCAGCCAGGTTGGATTGAGTATTTTGAAAATTTGCGCCTATTTCAACTGTCGTGGCACAACCTCCTCCGAGAAGTGGAAATGATCAGAGACTCACGGGTTGTCTACCATTTGCTCAGCCAGGGGCCAGAGAGCATCCTACAGCCAGCGGAATCCAACATATATTTATATAAAATCAATAGAAGGGTAGGGTAAATAAGTGCGCTACTATATTTTTTATAGAAATATAACTAGCAATTGCACCATATGTTGCAAAAGAAATGTTGTAAGGAAATAACATAAAAAAAAGTAGCCTAGAAGAAATAAGATGTTGCAGATAAGAAGACATCAGAAGGAATGAAAAGAAAATTTTGCTTCCATGGAAGCAGGTAGTGAAAGTTTCAAAGATATTAATGATAAGAATTATCAACCAGAAAATTTTCTTATAGACATTGAAATAGGCAATTCCGGGTGAAAACGTATATGTAAACCAACATAATTTGTTCACATATATAAAAAAAAATTGTTATATATATTGAAATAGAAAATTGAGAGGTCGAAATCCTTTGGTGATTAATAATGCTCCAAAACCAACATAAAATGAGAATGTAACTCAAACAAAATATTTCAAATGTATTAAGTACAATTTATCTAACATAAATGTAAATTAAAAAAATTTAAACTAGAATTTACTCTCTCTTCAACTCAATAAATCAAATACTACTCAATAAATCAAATACTCAAAGAGGAAAAAAAAAAAAAAAACATATTCTTTGTTTCGGCTACTGTGTTTTCATTTTTTCGTAGAGGTTTCAGTCGGGAAGAATTTGAAGCATAACAAAATGGTGTTTGCTGGATTTCGGAGATTAAATTTACCAGAAAACGATATATATTACTTTAATTAATATTTATCATTTAAGTTAAATAATTATATGTTTTAATTGAATTTAATTTTAAAAAAAATATTTAAAAATATAAGGTTTTCCAATTCTCCATATCAGGGTGCTCTAACTTTGTTAAATTATCAACTTGTAAATCTTAAAATCATTAACTAGAAATCCTAAAACTTACAGAATAGTGTTAACAATTTTTTTCTTCTCATGGTTATTCATAACTTTTATCACATATATCCTTACAGGACATGTACAAAAAGTTATTTTTTGGAATAAACTTAAAATTACATGACTCAATATTTGGAAGGACCAATCGTTGAGAGAATGAAATTTAACAATCTCACAATGACCTTAAACAATCCTGACAGGATAAAATTTACTCCTTATCAAAGGGGAATCTGATTTTCCCAGTTCAGATTGAATTTCATGGAAATAAAAGGCTCGAAGAACATAAACTCTGTAATAATTTTAGATGAGAAAATTAACTCGATAATGTTACAATGATCTTAAACAAGACCTCGGAGAAAACATTCCATGTATAAGAGGAATTAGTTTTCTAGCTCAAGGTTCAACGAACATAGGAAAATCAAAGGGATATAATCCCCCAATAAGACATTAAATGTGCAAGGAATCAAAAGGAAGGTCTAAGTTGGGAAGCAGGATTGTAATGTGTGTTGCATGAAGGGTAAAATTGAAAGCTTAATTATGGAAGGGGAAAGAGCTCAGATATTTACATAAGCTCTTGGGCTTGCGTTGTAAATAACAAGGCTATCACATTAAAAATGTTTTATGTTTTAGAACTTTGGGATGAGAATCTATTCAACGTTGAGGTACACTGCATCTTTAAATTTTGGTAGATGGCATTTAGATTGGGAGAAAGTCTAGTTCTGATGTCATAGTAAATATTTTCAATTTCTATTTCAATACACAAAACAATTATTAAACTTAAACATCTTTCTCTTAAACCAAAGTAATGACATGTCAGAATAAATGATAATGACATGTCAGAATAAATGAAATTTCACTGAATTTATAAATTTGGACTTCTTGAAGTAGTTTATATATAAAATGTTTGATTTAACAAACATCATAAATTTTGGCTTCTTGCCATTCATAAATTCTACAGGGTGTTTTTGATGAATATTTTCAGTTTTCACTGGTAAATAGAACTTACCATTTAAATATTCTCTCCTTTCCAACTAAAAAACAAATTCCAAGACAAAATGGCATTTCCATTGAAAAAGTTGTAAATAGAACTTACCATTTAAATCTTCTCTCCTTTCCAACTAAAAAACGAATTACAAGACGAAAGGCATTTCCATTGGAAAAGTATTACACTGGGCTTCTTGTTACTGATACAACAATTAAAGGATGAAATGCACTGAAAGAGCACTACTAATATTGCAATGGAACAAAAGTGTATAACTGTACAAATACTGCAATGGAAAATATAGTACATAACTGCACTAGTCAAATAATTTGCAAAAGGAAAAACAAATCAAGAGACAAGTCTACATCAAATCTGTAAACTACATTCTTAAACAAGTTTTCAAGCAAGATTTCCATCCCATCATCTTCTCAATTTATGCGTTTCCACCCATCTACTTGGTTGAATAATATTCTCAGACTAGATGGCAACCTATTCCCTCAAATTCTTACAGAATTCCAACTTCAGAAACTTCAAATATGGCAACCTCTCCAACAGAGAGTGCTACATTTAAATGCCAACCGTTGTAAAATTTTATAGTTTTTATGATGCTCAAATTTGCAAATACAATTTGACAGGCTAAACATGAAATTTTCCTTCCCATGGTTATTCATAAATTTTATCACATATAATTACAGGACATGACTTGACCCGTAGCTCCTTGGCAAAAGGAAGTTTGCTCCGAACAGGGCAGCAGCCTTTGGGAATTGTTCCTTAAAGCACTTCAAAAAAAAAAGTAATGACATGTCAGAATAAATGAAATTTCATTGAATTTACAAATTTGGACTTCTTGAAGTTGTTTATATAAAAAAAATGATTTAATAAACATCATAAATTTTGGCTTTTTTCCATTCATAAATTCTATAGGGTGTTTTTGATGAATATTTTCAATTTCCACTGGTAAATAGAACTTACCATTTAAATCTTCTCTCCTTTCCAACGAAAAGAACGAATTCCAAGAGGAAATGGCATTTCCATTGGAAAAGTATTACACCGGGCTTCTTGTTAATGATACAGCAATTAAAGGATCAAATGCACTCAAAGAGCACTACTAATATTGCAATGGAACAGAAGTGTATAATTGTACAAATACTTCAATGGAAAATATAGTACATCACTGCACTAGTCAAAGAATTTGCAAAAGGAAAAAAGAAGCAAGATACAAGTCTACATCAAATCTGTAAAGTACATTCTTAAGAAAGTTTTCAAGGAAGATTTCCATCTCATCATCTTCTCAATTTATGATTTGCCTCCCATCTACTTGGTTGAATAATATGCTCAGATGGTAACCTATTCCCTCAAATTCTTATTGACTTGCAACTTCAGAAACTTCAAATATGGCAACCTCTCCAACAAAGACTGCTGCATTTAAATGCCAACAACTGTAAAATGTTACAGTTTTATGATGCTCAATTCTTGAAGTTGTTTATATAAAAAAAAATTGATTTAACAAACATCATAAATTTTGGCTTCCTGCCATTCATAAATTCTACAGGGTGTTTTTGATGAATATTTTCAGTTTCCACTGGTAAATAGAACTTACCATTTAAATCTTCTCTCCTTTCCAACGAAAAAAATGAATTCCAAGATCGAATGGCATTTCCATTGGAAAATTAGTAAATAGAACTTACCATTTAAATCTTCTCTCCTTTCCAACGAAAAAAAGGATTTCCAAGACGAAAGGCATTTCCATTGGGAAAGTATTACACTGTGCTTCTTGTTACTGATACAACAATTAAAGGATCAAATGCACTGAAAGAGCACTACTAATATTGCAATTGAACAGAAGTGTATAACTGTACAAATATTTCAATGGCAAATATAGTACATCACCGGACTAGTCAAAGAATTTGCAAAAGGAAGAACGAATCAAGAGACAAGTCTGCATCAAATCTGTAAAGTACATTCTTAAGAAAGTTTTCAAGGAATATTTCCATCCCATCATCTTCTCAATTTATGATTTTCCACCCATCTAGTTGGCTGAATAATATGCTCAGACTATATGGCAACCTATTCCCTCAAATTCTTACAGACTTGCAACTTTAGAAACTTCAAATATAGAAACCTCTCCAACAGAGACTGCTACATTTAAATGCCAAGAGTTGTAAAATGTTACAGTTTTTATGATGCTCAAATTTGCAAGTACAATTTGACAGGCTAAACATGAAATTTTCCTTCCCATGGTTATTCATAACTTTTATCAGATATACTTACAAGACATGACCTGGCCCGTAGCGCCTTGGAAAAACGAAGTTTGCTCCGAACAGGGCAGCAACATTTGGGAATTGTTCCTTAAAGCACTTCCAAAAAAAAAGTAATGACATGTCAAAATAAATGAATTTCATTGAATTTACAAATTTGGACTTCTTCAAGTTGTTTATATAAAAAAAATATGATTTAACAAACATCATAAATTTTGGCTTCTTGCCTTTCATAAATTCTACAGGGTGTTTTTAATGAATATTTTCAGTTTCCACTGATAGATAGAACTTACCATTTAAATCTTCTTTCTTTTCCAATGAAAAGACGAATTCCAAGAAGAAATGGCATTTCCATTGGAAAAGTATTACATTGGGCTTCTTGTTAATGATACAACAATTAAAGGATCAAATGCACTGAAAGAGCACTACTAATATTGCAATGGAACAGAAGTCTATAACTGTACAAATACTACAATGGAAAATATAGTACATCACTGCACTAGTCAAATAATTTGCAAAAGGAAAAAATAAGCAAGAGAAAAGTCTGCATCAAATCTGTAAAGTACATTCTTAAGAAAGTTTTCAAGGAAGACTTCGTCTCATCATCTTCTCAATTTAGTCTTTGCCTCCCATCAACTTGGCTGAATAATATGCTCAGATGGCAACCTATTCCCTCAAATTCTTACTGACTTCCAACTTCAGAAATTTCAAATATGGCAACCTCTCCAATAGAGAGTGCTACATTTAGATGCCAACAGTTGTAAAATGTTAAAGTTATATCATGCTCAAATTTGCAAGTACAATTTGACTGGCTAAACATGAAATCTGTAGCTTCTTTGTGGCCTGTGTATCCTGAGAATACAGAGTTGACAACCATAAATGTTTGCTATCAAACTTGGCTTCCATTATGCCGCCTTCAATTTCTGACCTTATTTCACCCAAGTTTAAAGTTACAGCCAGCTCATTCAGATTTACACCCCTAAATTCCAAACACTGTTTTTCACATTGGGTTCCAGACTTAATGGAGGAATTTTCCCTAAATAATACTCTGCTCAATTAAGTAAGATCAGAAACACTAGGTAAATTCAGTGTAGGGCACATCTACAGCTCAAGCCACCTCAACCAAGAAGCTCATTCATTTAGCGCAATGTAAGTGCCAATTTTATTTAGAGAGAGAGTTAACTTTACAATTTATAAAAACTGACAACAAACTAAGAACTTACATTTGAAAGTGCTCTGACTCTGCCAATATCGCGTTGTTGAGCTTCACATTGTATCTCATTGTATCTGAAACAAAATCAATTAATAGAGAGAGAGTTAACTTTACAATTTATAAAAACTGACAACAAACTAAGAACTTACATTTGAAAGTGCTCTGACTCTGCCAATATCGCGTTGTTGAGCTTCACATTGTATCTCATTGTATCTGAAACAAAATCAATTAAAACATTTTAGTATTCCCCGTATTTGCAGAATCTAAAAACCCTAAAACCCAGAAATTTACAAGTCAGAACTCATTTGTTCAAAAACTCCTCGTCTACAACAGCAGAGATGTCCAACAGAGGGTTGCCCATGCCGAAGAGCACACCTTCCGTAGCCATTTCCTGCATAATCGACTTCTATGTTTTCTTCAAAAATTGATTGCGAGAAACCTGCCTACAATGAAGAATCAGAGAAGCTGCCTGCAATGAAGAATGAGTGAGTTTGTTAGTTATCATAACTACATTATAAAATATTTGCAACTACCTTTGATTTTTCATCCAACGATTCAAAATGTTTTAATCGTCTAACATAAAATCTAATGGTTTCAAATTATGACACGATGCAAATAGGAAAGTTGTTTTCAAATAATAACGCATTACGGCATAATTAAAGTGTTAAAATGTAGTTTAATAGTATGGTAGGGAAGTTTGGGAATCAAAATTTTTTTCTAATTATTAATTAATTTATACATAAACAATTTATGTATAAAGAGAACTGCAAAAAGCTACATTAAAAATAAATTATTTTATATTTAAAAAAAAAACTTCTATGCTAAATATAATATTATAATATTAATATTTGGTTCATCGAGTTGCCTTTTTTAGATAAAGAAAGCTCGAACTGATCAAACCCTAAACTACTTGCAGAAGATCACGGAACCCTTCCTTCATTAAGTCGTTGGCAACGATTTCTTGACTTTACAAGTTCCCCTACGCTTTGTAAATTGCAAAATTCATTTGAAATTTACCCTTATTATTAAATATGAGTGCTCCTTGTGGGTTAGATTCAATATTCCTCTCCTGTCATGACAATCACATGTTTGTAGATCCATCAACGAAACCTCGCCAAGATCTCCCAAATTACAATATCCATCATCCCCAAGGATCCAATTTGGCCAACATCTATACTGGAATTCCAATCGACCATAACAATCTTTTGAATCTTCCTTATTTAACGAGGACAATATGCAATTCCAGTCTCCCAACAGATCGTCGTGATTGCAATAGTTTAATTCCCACTGCCCAGAGAGAGAGAAGGTTTAACATGAAAATGATTGAAAAGCAGAGGCGGAAGGACATGAAAATGTTATTTTCAAGGGCAGAGATCATTACTTCCAGAAGAATATCTTCGGGTATGTTTCTCCGGTGCATGTCTAGGGTTTTCAGTGGTCAATGCATCAATAGTATTCATTAGGGTTTTTCCGTTTTTTTGTTTTGTTTCAATTTTATGAATGGGAAGGGAAAACGTGCAGAGTCCAACCAAGTGCTTGGAGCTGTTGATTACATTGATCATCTACAGCAAAGTGTCAAAAAAATTTCAAGAGAAAGAGATAGATTGAAGGCCAACTTTAATAGAAAAGAACAAATTTTGGCCGTGAGTGTGCAATTATGATGAAACGAGAAATTTTGCAGTAAACCCTGGCTCCAAGGATCGCTTCAAGAATTTCCTACGGTGGAAGTAAAGTCCATCCATTTCGAAGATCAGATTGTCTACTCCAATCTTCTGGTGGCGCTGGTAGAATGTGGGCTACAAGTTGTGAATGCTACGTCTTTCGATCAATAACAAAGTTTTCCATACAATATATAACAAGGTATTTTCCTATACTCGTCTCAACACATTACTTCCCTCTCTGCTTTAGCTGAATCTGAACAGATATATTTGTACGATGCCACACGTGTCTGATAATGACAAATATAACGTGGATCAGGAGGCCGACATCTCCGGTATTTGATATTGGATCAGGAGGCCGACATACGGACCGTTGATTCTCAGGACGAATCTGTGTGGGCGGACAAATGAGGACGAAAAGGTTTGACCGGCTTATGCTAAATTATATGTCCGCTATAAATTTGGTAAGTTGAGTGTGATTTGAAGGGCCGTTAGATAACTTTAACTTTTAAATACAAATGGATAAAGTAGCCAACCCGTGACTTTGGGCTATTGTCGGATTTCAGTGTAGAAGTAGGTAAAGTAACATGTATGAAATTGTGTTCTTTGTTAAGGTAATTAGCAATCCTTCAGCCACAACTTCTCAATTTATTTTTGCAAAATTCGAGGGTTGGAGGTTTGGGAAAAAATTAAAAAACCTATCATATTCATTTTATCTTTTGTATAAATTAATATTAGTTTATAGTTGAATAAAGAGATTCCTTTTCTTTAATATTTTTAGTTAATTTATGTAAATATAAATATCAATAATATTATTTAGTTTAAAGTATTTTAAGTTTTATCTATTTCCATATAAAATTTATATAAATTTATTTTTATTTTCAATATTTATTTAATTTTTCTTAAATTCAGTAATAATTTCAATTACATTGATATGTGTCCTCTTATTAGAATTAGTCAATTTATTCATTTTCTGAATTAAAAATTTTGATGTGATGGTGTAAATTTAAAGAGACTAGTGTACTGTCTGGCCACTATGTCAATGAATACAATTTACCCCACTAATTTCTCTACATATTTAAATCACATAATTTAAATTATATTTAAATTATTTTTTTAGAAATCACAATTTAAAATTTACTATACAAATTCACATCTTATAAAAATTAGAGAAAAAAATAAAAAAACAAAAAAAATTAAAATAAACTCATTACATTAAAATTTTACAATATTATGAGTTATATTATGAATTACATTTATTTTTAAAATGTGTTTCTTCAAAAATTTCTATTCACAATAGTTCACATTGACATTCATATCTTACACTTTCATACAATTGAAAAAATATTAACACAATTTTAGTTATAATATTGGTTTTAGGTTTTAAGTTTTAATAAAATATATAATGATGATGATGAAGATTAATATCTACTAAGACCAATGCGGCCTATCAAATCCCAAGAAAAGAAAAATTAAAAGAAGCTAAGTACGATTCTTCAAAATCTTGTTTCTATTATCACAGAGAAGGGAGAGAAACTCTCTAACATCTCTATAGATGGGTTGGCTTCATAAGTCAAGAAGATTGGAAGTGCGACGGATCTTAGGGAATTGACATTGGAAGTGAGTAAGAGTCAGTCAGTCTAAAAGGAAGTGTTTTTCATCTTTCACCTGCATAGTGTCACAAATCTGACAGATTCTATTGTTCAAGGGAGTCTTGGGAATAGACCACTGCCGAGTCTCACTTCAAAACTCATGAGAATTAGTTCTAATCCTAATGATGTTAATTTTCTTCTTAGTGCTAGTCAACATAAAGAGATAATTATGGTTATCAAGGGCGAGGTTGATCACCTCTTTATAGTATCTTAGCTTCCTTTTACCCTCCAACTCCTTATCCTCCCACAACTTGTCCTTAAACTTGGAGGTAATAGTACCTTTGACACTATTTTTGCTTCCCATACAGATCTCCTCCTTAATTCCCAAATGGTTCATCCAAGACTGAGCATCCTTATGCCACCCGCGCTTGAGGTGAAGGTGGGGGTTTTGGCTAAAGTTAGAAGCAATTTTTGGGAGCCTTTTGGATTCCATGATATAAACATTCTTCTTATACATTAGATATATAAACATAGTCATAATTTCAATGGAGGGCAGACCAACTTTGATTAAATCGTGAATACACTATGTCTCTTCCTAAATCGAAACGATATGATTTCTCCAAACAATAGTTATGGGAATAGAGTTGATTTTGGTCTCAGTGTCCATTTGAATGCATTTTTTCTTTTCATTATTTATGGTTTAATTGACTCAGGAATTTTTACTGAGACTCTCACATGGTTTTTAAAACGCATTTCTTTGCCTCATGGCTTTCTCAGCATTTAAGCTTTGCCACGTTTTGATTTTGTGAGGGATAAGTCAACATCTATGGACCATTTCATCCCTTAAAGTGTTGAAACATTTCTTTTGGGAACCCCAGGTTTCAAGAATGTTGTTACAGCTTCTTGCTGCTAGTTCAAGGGTTTTGTTTCACCCATTCGATTGCCACAAGTACATTGTTGCATTAATTTTTTTTTTACAAGGGTTCCTTTAAAAAATATATCCCTACGTTTTATTTCTCCTTAACATCAATAGGCACTCTCATCTCTGCCTTGTTTGATGTGATTACAGGCATGGTTGCCATTAAGGAAAAACCTTTTGGAGGTAAGTCGCTTTACCTTGTGTGGTTCAAATCCATATTAATGTCATTAAATTCAAGTTATCAGTTTATTTCCATGTTAACATTTCTAATTGATTTATTTGTTTTATGTAGGTAAGTCCAATTACCATTTCCTCCTCTTACTGTTGACGGAATTGTTTCCTTTTTTACAGTGAACCCTTGCTTGAATAGGTTGGTATCATTATTTTTGAGTGTGTTTTCTGAACCAATCATCACTCTAGATTTCACGATGATGTATACTATTGTTTTACAGTGACCATAAAATCTTGTATGTCACTATACTTAGGTTTATATCCTACTGTAATATATACATAGACATTTATGGGTTTATAACCCAAGACTAGATTGTGCTAAACTTTTATATAATTTTCTCTATTCAGTTTTATTATGAATGTCTTCTGTCATTATTGATTTGCATCCATAGTGACAGTTTAAGGAATGAGTATTCTGGTGTAATTACATACAATATATATATCTTCAGTACATATATATCTTTCATATTAGTGAAATAGATGCTACTTTTATGCTTCCTCTACTGTTTTCAACATAATCGTTTTGTTCTTGTTTGTAAGCAGTTATGATAATTGAATATCATTTAATTTATTAAAATAATTATCTTGGTTATGATATCACCCTTTCATGTATTTCTAAGATCATAGTATTTACATCTATTATCATTAACTTGCTATAGCACCGAACGTAGTAATTTTTTTCTATTTCCACATATATATCTTATATTCTCAAATTTATCCATAGTTAATTTTGTATGGTGTCGCAATAAGCATATTGTGTTTTCATATAAAGAGTTCAGATTTCTGATGTATTACTTTAGACCAAGCTTCGAACTTATGTCCATTTCTCTTATATTCAAGTATGAATAATTTTTAAGTTGCATATGACAGAAATATATAGCAGTAAAGTAGACAAGAATCACACTGTAAGGATGTCACTTCTCCCATTTACTCAAAAAAAAAAAATTCTCCCAACCTTTCATGATTTCAAAAATAGGTTCACCATAAAGATATTGACTCCCTAACTAGTGAAATCATATTGTATTTCCCCCCTTATGAATTACTTTAGTATATTAATATACCCCAAGTCAATATC
This sequence comes from Pinus albicaulis, assembly GCA_034641835.2. Classification (NCBI taxonomy): domain Eukaryota; kingdom Viridiplantae; phylum Streptophyta; class Pinopsida; order Pinales; family Pinaceae; genus Pinus; species Pinus albicaulis. The sequence continues at coordinate 166,199 of JAXQQM020082544.1, forward strand.
TATCAACTTCCTATTTAACTTGTTTGTATTTCATTCTAACTCCAAGTATGGAGTGATTTAATATCATTTTATTTTCTATGAAGGTCACACCGAGCACCTATAGTTAACTTCACTTTGGTGGTCATTGGCGCTTGGTCATTCGGCCCATCTTCATACCTTATACACAATGGATTCGAATGGGTTATGCCCACGAGGCGTTCTGGACCCTTGGCAACTTATATGTCCTCGATTTTTTTTCCCATCACGTATATAGCTATACCTTTGGATTGAGCATAATTGAAGCAAATTTACATACTGTTATATGAACGTTGATTTCATGCTTCTGAGGTGGCATTCATCATTGTTTTCAAACCTGCGTTAATATCTTCGCCTCTCTTTGTACGTAAGGTCTCATATCCAATTTAAATGTGAACTTGAATACGTGTACTGGTTTCCATGTAAGGCGTATGGTTCGAATCTCCTTGCGGTGATGTGTATTTTGAGATGGGATAAGTCTTCTCCACGTCATATTGTATGGTATTTACGGTTGCATTGTATGGGTTGTGATGGTTTCGTCCCATTCCTCCCTTCACGTGTTAGATCCACGTCGATCTGTCAAACACCATTCGATCTTACTCGGTTTACAAAGCAATCTTACTCATATGATCCAGACGTCTGAATTTTAATTTCATATCTTGGCACCATTAATGTTACACGGTTGGTGTAATTACAACCGCCAACCATTCGATCCATGGCTCTTCCCTTGTGATTGCACCAAGTGGACGTCTGTGATATTTTCGTATTAGGGTTTCTGAGCTTGTTGGAATGATTATATAAGTCTTTGTTTTTGTTTGGAGCCAGTTTCCGCGTGCATCGTTTGTTCGCTTATCCCTTCGCCTTGCAGCTCTACAACTTGGTTTGAAGGCAAGGTCTTTGCCAGTCGTATGGTTTACTCATCCCAGCTCATGAAGGAGTTTCGTGGCTTATCTACGCCACTGCATGCTATCAGGTATTCATTTTACACACTCCTTTAGCAATTTGTGATTGGAGATCAAGTTCGTTGCTTGGAACTTGTCATACTTCTTTCTGAGGAAGTCTTTGAATGTTACTGATGCGAATGCGTTTCGTTCTGGAGGTTACTTGTAGTGTTCAGTTTCGTTTGGAACCATTCACGTTATATCTTCTGAGCAAATTTTTTCATTGTATTCTCTCTTCTAGTTTATTGTCGACATGGCTCCTTTGTCGATTTCGTTAATTGATACTTTTCTCACGTTGTTAATGGCGTGCAGAGTTAAAATTCCTTGATTCGCCTTGTCGCAGGAGAGCGAGAGTCATACCTCCTGACTTCGCGAGGTTTGTTTTTTTTTTTCATTCTGTACATATATTTTTGTTTCAATCCACTATTAACCTTCAGATTTTCAGTTTAGCTGACATTCTGCTTCCAACGTTGATGCAGAGAACTCGTAAGGTACGAGAGTCTCGGTTTACAGGTAACTCCTTGATTTTTATGAGTAATTTCTCTATTCGAGCGATTTGCTATCAAATACTCTATTAACTCATTTCCTGTCCTGACTGTGTTTTCCCACAGGTAATGCAGACTCATTCGTATTCCTTTGTGGGTAGCTATGCCCTTTCATTTCACTAGATATTAATTTCACCTCCCTTGGCGTTTCAGGTCGGTATGTACCTGTGGGGATAATATCACCCTCTCGTTGTGTTGTTCTGTCTTAATTATGCAGACTCATTAGCTCTTGTAGGGTTTTAGACAGTTTCCTTTAAAGATATAGACTCTGTCAGAGTCAGAATGCTTATATCCCGCATTTATATGTTGGTACTCTTTAATGGTTTTAAAATTTTAAATTGGGAATATGGTTTCGGTTACCAGACTCTAGCCCAATAGGCTCAGATATTTTTGTGGCATGTATCAGGACCTTTGTATATATTGTCACTTATTTTCTTGGTTGCCAAAATTTCAATGAGTTACAACTCTAATTTTTATGGACTGCCTCATGCTTCCTCGCATGGAATGATTTATGTAGTATGAGTTGATACGATTTGATCCAATTAGTTATTCCTCTTTTACTTTGCTTATCATAGCAGTGACTATAGCTGATATAACTCTCTTTATAGATAAGGTTGTTCAATTGTACAAGGCCTCTTAGCTATTTATGTTTTGTATGACTCTTACAAGAGACTCTCAGGATTTCTAGAGAGTTATAGTTCAGTTTAATTTTTATATGCACATGAAAATTTGTTTCTGTAGCTAGCTATTTCTAATTTATTGTACTATATATATTTTTCATGAGCTAACAGTCTCCCCATACTCATGTTTAAATTAATTTACGTTACTGATATTTGTCTATACATATAATTGCATGCATAGGTTTATGTGTCCATTCTTATATATATCCATTTAAAAATGTATGAGATACAAGTATTATATTATTGTAGGTTCCCATGCTCTTCTAGTTTTCCAGGTTATACATATTTCTAGTTAGATCTCCTTTTCATTTCCTTATGGCTACTCCCATCTCTTTCATACATAGTTCTCTTGTTCTAGTTATTTCTGCAGAACTCATCATGTTTTGGGATTCATTCCTTGCTACTTAAATAATGTTCTTTCAACATTACAGTTTACTACTCTTCCATGAAATCCCTGCTAAAGGGAATAGTAATTGTATTAACTGTTAACATGTACATCTGTTGAAATTATTATACCTCTCTGCTCTTCACTTAGTAATTACTAATTAATGAATTCTGCACTCTATGCACTAAATTTCTCACTACTCTATTTCTCACGTAAGGAGATTAAGGTTACAAATTTGTGAATTATTAGATATTAGAAATCTCCAGCTTTTACCTTAAGGATTGGTTTAAGGATTAGGAGAATTTCTCTCAAACTTACCTAATCATGCTCACAATTGTATACTGATAGATTAGAAGTAATTTACAGTAATTTATCTGTAGAGGATAGGTATCCTCAGATTTAAACCAACCTTGGTTTAGACTTTCTATTGGATTCTACTCTACAAAATTTTCTCTACACCCATACAGAATTATAAGGGTGAATGCCCTATTATTAATTCTGTTAAATGTAGCACTAATAAATCTAATAACATATAAATCAACTGTTATATGTAGCCAATTCATACCACAGTAAGTAGAAACACCAATCAAATTAGAGACATACCACTCATGCAGTCGACCAACCTCCCAACCTTAGAGTCCTTCTGTCTCCCAGAACTCACCCCCGAGCTGAGATCACCTCCTAGAATAGACCAACCACTAATCTGTTTAGGAGCAGCTTATTTAAGTTATGGTTCCCCAAAGCTTGTTTCTAATTCTGCGTCCAGAATATCAGGATGCTTTTCTTCCTGTTTGCCTAGGCTTCCCATTTTAGGGATTCTTTAAAGCTGTTTTATGCTTTCCCTCAGCTTTTCCAGCTTTTTACCTCTTCCCAACTACTTTCCTCATCATTGGGGAAATTTAGATTCTTCCTTATCCATCCTCATGGATTTAGCAAGTGATCTCATAAATCTCATTTTGGTTAGTCTGCACAATTCATTTTATTCATTTCCTCAAATTAAATATTTAATTACATTCACAAAATCCTTATCCTTTGGGGTCCACTCCCCTTAGGATTAAAGTTCAAATGTCTAGCTTTGAATTTCAACCACATAAATTGGGGGTGTTACAAAAGAATTTATTTATTTCCTATTGATACGACAGAAATATATAGCAGTAAAGTAGACCAGAATCACACTGTAAGGAATTTATTTATTTCCTATCATCACTTAAAGTTTACTTGTAGCACTTTGATTGTTATACTTGTATATATGTATTTTCTCTGTTTTGTGTGTTACTCCTCTATTCAAAACATGATGATTTAAAAGTACAACATAATACAGGTTTAATGGTATATCAGATTTTTTTTCCAAATTTAATTGTTATTTTATGTTCCATAATGTCCTTCCAGATGCACTAAAACTATTTTTAAGACAATATATTAAATCAACTAATGTAATGCAATATCAGCTATCTGTGAGGTACCTAACCTTAGATCTAAACCCAGTCTTGTTTTTAGACATTTTAAGAGTTGGTCATCTACAGAAATTTGTATATACAACAAGACAAATTTTACTATTCCTACTATGGTAATCTCTGTTAAATGTATAGACCGGTAACTGCAACATTTAACTATTAATTCAACCAACCTTCAACAAAACTCTAAATTTAGACTTTTCATATTTCCTGCTTATAACAACTAATTAAAATTCAATATCAGTTAAATCAACATGTGCATACCAGTTAACTCTGACTATTTTCCACCCAACCGTAGATTTCTCTCTCCATAACTCACCCCCGAGCAGAGATCCTTAGCTCCAGTGATAGACAACCCTTTGTCTATTCTGGAACATCTTATTTAAGCTTTTCTTTCCCTAGCCTATTTCCATTTACTGCATCTAGTAAATTCAGGATTCCTTATTTCTGCTTTGCCTAGGCTTTCCCTCTGTTTCTTCCACAAAGATACTTTTAAAGTTGTCTTTTCTTCTTTTCCAGCTTTATTCTACCTCTTCCCAATATTTTCCTCTTTATTGGGGGAATTAGATATTTATCTCCAAATATAATTTTTAGTAACTTTCTTTATCCCTTCCAAGGATTTCTGGAAGTGGTGGGAAAGACTTATCACCTAATCCATCCTTATGGAATTGGTTTTCAGGTCTCAATTATCAATCTAGTCATTGCACACATAATTTTCCATTTTATTTTATTAATAAATAAATACAATAAATCCACATAACAGTTTTCCATTGGGGTCCACTTTCTCATTTGGGCTGGTTCAATTTTCAATTTAAAATCATAGAAACTTGGGGTATTACATATTCCCCCCCTAAAACAAACACCGTTCTCGGTGTTGAAAAAATAAATGACTAATCACTATGTAAAAAATGATGGATATCTTTCGATCATTTTAGTCTCTCACTCCCAAGTAGCCTCTTCGGTTGTAAAGTATCTCCAATGCACTTTCACCCTGGCCACTGTCTGGTTCCAGAGTTCAATTTCTTCCCGCTCCAAGATTTGAAGCGGCTCTGGATGGAATTCCCCTTATGGTTCCACCTGAACCACATTCCAATCAATAACGTGAGCAGAATCATGTACATATTTTTTAATAACAAAACATGAAATACATCATGAACCTTAATGTGAATAGGTAAAGCCAGCGTGTAGGCAACTGGCCCAACTCTTTCCAGCACTTCAAAAGTTCCACAGTATCGTGGAGCTAGTTTTTCACAATGCCCGATATCCAAAGTACTCTTCTTAGGCTTAATCCCCAGATACACATGATAACCCACACTGAATTCTCTATGAATTCTCTTTTTGGCTACATAACTTTTCTTCATGCCTTGTGTGGTTTTGATATTTCGCTGAATCTGTTTCACAACTTTTTCCATTTCTTGTAAAGCTTCTGGTCCAAGTATTACTTTATCTTCAGGTTGACTCCAACTTAGGAGGGTATGGTACCTTCTGCCATAAAGTGCTTCAAAAGGGCTCATCTTTATGGAAGCTTGGTAGCTATTGTTGTAGGAAAATTATGCTAAGTGTAAATACTCTTCCCACTTGGTTGGCCTATCCAAAACATACATCCTTAACATATCCTCTAGAATCTGGTTTGTTCTTTCGATTTGACCATCAGTTTGTGGATGGTAGGCAGTACTAAAATTTAATTTGGAACCCATGACTCAAAAAAAACTCCTCCAGAAAGCTGCAGTAAATTTCGCATCTCTATCTAAGATAATCATTTTAGGAACACTCTAATACCCCTAGTTTTTATGCTTTTTAATTGAAAATTGAATAAGTCCAAAAGGGAAGTGGACCCCAATGGAGAACTAGTGTGTAGATTTATTTTATTTTTAATTAATAAAAATAAATGGAAAATTTATCTGTGTAATGACTAGATTGAGAATTGATATCTGAAACCTAAATCCATGAGGATGTGGATAAGGTGATGAGACTTTTCCACACCTTCTAGAAATCCTTAGAAGGAATATTAAAAAAATTACATTTGGAGATAATCATCTAATTTCCCCAATGAAGAGGAAAGTAATTGGGAAGAGGAAGAAAAAGCTGGAAAAGCGAAAAGACAGCTTTAAAGTACCTCAATGAGGGAAAGCCTAGGAAAAACAAGAAGAAAGCATCCAGAAATTTCTTGACACAGAAATTAGAAATAGACATGGGAAAGCACAACTTAAATAAGCTACTCCAGGATAGACAAAGGGTTGTCCATCACTGGGAGCTAAGGTCTCAGCTTGGGAGTGAGTTACAAAGAGATAACTCTATGGTTCAGAGGAACTAGTCATCGAAATTGGTATGCACACCTAAGAAAACTTTTACTGCTGACATGATTTTCAAGTAGGGATTAAGTGATAGCTAATTTAGAAAGTATTAAGGTAAAATTTTGTGCAATGGTTGAAGTTAAGACTTGTAGATTCTACTTAATTTAATTATCAAGTAGTATAATGATCTATAATTGATCCATACATTTAACAGATTATGTTACTGTGGTAAAATTTGAATCTATATGGTTGTACGGATAAAGTCAAGTTAAATCCAACTTCCAGAATGTCTAATTCTGATGACAGAATTAAATCTGGAGTTAAGATTTTAACCAACAATAATTCTATTTCATTTAAATAGTTAAAATCTTATTATAAATTGACAAAAATCTCAAAGAGAAATAGTACTATGTGTATATTTCATTAAATTTCATATCTAAAGAAAATAACCCTACACAGTTGTAGATAGAGTCTACTGTAAAAGAACATACTACTGTATTAAGTACAAAACATAATGGTAGAAATACCTAATAGAGGAATAACCAGGACATAAAAGTTGTCCATCCCTATTAAATTGAAATCTGAAACAAAAGTTGTAAATACCAAAGTTTTACTAGTCTACCAACAAATGGAACTAGCTATGCATAAATATATAGAAACTGAGATCTCTGTATGCAAGTATTGAAATAAAACGTTAAATACACAATTGAAGAAAATTTCTTTACGGTTAATCTTCTGGTCTACCTGGCTAATAGGAAATTCTGATTTTTTGACTCAAATCTTCTTCAGAACTGAACTTAAAAAAACAATTTATTGTTGCAAATTAAAATTTTCATTATACCAAAATTTCAATTTCTCCATAATAATAATGAGTTTGCTCAATTTTCGAAAAGTATAGTAAGCCAGTAAGTATATATTCAAAAGCACTGAATTTAGTGATGAGATAGGAAGTTATTAATGAATTCTATGTTTCATAATAAGGGAAGGAGAATAGATGTTAATACCGAGATACTATAAACGCATGACAGAGCTTAGAAAAACCAATCAACATTCTAACTAAATTCAGTGGAGAAGGAATTGGTTTTCCTGGAAATGATAGAATAATTATAAAACCCTTATTTAACTCTTGTAAAGGGAATGAATAGATATTATAACACTTTATACGAAATTATACGACCAGGATTGTGTAAACGAAAATAATACAATTATAAATAGCACTGTATGGAAGAAAAATTAAAAGACACATATATGTATGTGGTTCAAGTTTCATCAAATTACGAATATAGGAAAAATATAAGAGCGGAACAACAATATTCAATCATAAAAACTATCACAGTATGAGTTGGATAGGAGAACGTTATGTCAAAAATTTAACATAGTCCCGGATAGGACGATATGCCAGAAATGTGCTAAACAATTTCTCTGACAAACAAAAATGCAACCTAGCACCATACTGAGATCTAAGTATAACAAATTCCAAAAATATCCCACGGGCTGACAAGTTGGGAAAGATAACCCGTAAAGAGGAGAAATTCCTGGACGATGTATTGACCTGCATCAGAAATGAAGGGCGTAGATAAATTTAGCTACTGGTCACTTAATCAAATTCATCATGGAAGAAGACACAAGGTCGGTTGTACCTGCGCATTCCAAGGGAAGGATTTACAATCTAGATATAAAACAAAATTATTTAGAGAACTAACTTAAAAAATCGAATTTAAAATCCTTACCTTGGGAGATCTTATTCCTTAGCAGTAGCTACCTATCACCACAAAAATTAATGACTCTCATTTACAGTGGTGAGCATAGAGAATAAAATGTGGATTGAGGTTGACAAGCCCCGAAATAAATCCAATTAAACAATGTTATTATGTAATAGCTTTATTAGCATATGAATTTCAAAGCCCTATCCTAAAACGATGGCATGTCTCTTACACTGCTATGTGTATGTCAATCATACTAGAAGTAAACACAGTTAAATTACCAAGGGACAAAAATATATGGGTTTTGTCATTTTGAGTAAATTAAGAAGCCAAAATTCCAAACGAAAATTTATTGGGAGAAAACTTGATTCATCAAAGAGGAAAACTCAAAATCCGAAGGCCACTAGTTTATCCAAAAATATAGATTAGAAACATTAAAAAGAAATCTGACGAAAATCACGAATTGTATATGAAGAATGCTGAATAAAAGTGATGGCATTTCTAAAACTCAACAATTATGTTTCTATGAAATTGGAACTTCTTTACGTAGTGAAAATTTGAACTAGTGAACCTAGAAAAAATAAATATAGAAACGATACTTCCAGTCATAGAAATCCATGAAGCGAGATGGGAAATCCATATTGGCAGGTAGTCGACAAAATATCAAGGAGTGCTCAAGTTCCAGCAAAACCGAGGTATGAGCTATGGCTCTTGAGAGGAAGACGAAAATAATAAACTGTACTATAAATTTTGTCTTTTAACTAGAAGTTCATCTAAAACCCTAAATTTTTTCAACCATACATGCGTTAATAGATTTGAATCCTCCCTTGGATCACTTCATCTAGATTTTGAACAACAAAACCATCAAGTGAGAAATACAGGAATGTGTTACGTCATGGACAGAGAAATTTAAAGTGCAGGATAAATGAAATTATGATCACGATTCCCTAAGAAATAACTGGGCTCAAGAAAAGTTTCATGAGCTGGCCACATTAACAACATTCCCAGTTGCATACACCGAACTACGTCAAAGATAGGGTAAATTAAGTCAAGTTTATGTTCACACGCAGTTGAGGTACTGAAAATTTTAATAAATGTAACGTTGCAGATAAGTTATCGTTTAAGATCTTTATGACGGAGACAAGAACAAAAATATTTCCTTTATGTGACGGTACAAGTGGCAAAAATGCATAACCCTTCAAATTTATTACTGGAGCTACAAAGACCCAACGTTTAAAATTCTGAAATTTGTCTAAGGTTTGTATGCAGTGAGAATAAAAGGAGGAATGAATCTCGAGAATCATGGTAATATAGAGTGGAAAAGAAAAAAATAATTAAAGTAAAAATTTATAAGGTATCATGTGGGATATGATTAGTGCATTTATGTAAGTATGGGGTAGTGAAATATACTAACAAGAAGAACCTTGGGTGATGTGTAGATTTGATAGAAGGAAATTGGTTAAAAGGGGAATATATATATATATATATATATATTAGGTGATGAGGAATTACATGTATATATATTCATCCAAGGTAATATAGAATAGGATGAGGTAAATGAGTCAACTAAGAATAACACAAAGCAATAAGGGAGTGAAAATTTAAATAAGTTTTATAAAAAAATGAAAATTAAATATATATATGGTTGGTGAGGAAACCTTATATGTATTAATATATACTCATTACAAAAAGGAGTAATCCTAAAAATGAGGTGGAAGAGGTATGAGCAAAATTACTGTCATCAATAGTAAACTAAATGCTAAAAAAATCAATCAGAGGAATTTATGATTTTAGTATGGATGTCAGAGTCTCGTTGATTTACAATGATGATTTAAATGTGGAAAGATAATGTTGTCAACTTGTGACAAATACTTAGAAAAAAAAAAACATTTGTTGTGTAAGTGAGAGGCATTACAAATGGTATTAGAGAATTTGATAAAACACTGGGCAAATTATGTGCTCACACAAAAAATGTATGGTGCTGTAAAATTTTATGAACTTTAAATTTTTCTAATATTATTTTCCTATACAGTGATCAGTACTGAGGTATACAACTACAAACCATGACTAAAGGGGACAAGTTGTATGTAGATTTGGGTGATGAAGAAAACACACCAGATCCAAATGCTCCATTGATGGATATGTTTCATAGAATGCACCGAGAAATGGCACAACTCAAAAGCCAAAATGAAATGCTATATTTTGCTAGTGAGGAGCAAGACAGACTAATAAGGGAATTGACTTCCTGGAACAACCAAGAGGGTGAAGGTTCTGGAAGGAAGAGAAAGGGAAGGGTCAATTTATCATAAGATTCTGAGGAAGATGACGCCTCTAGACAACAGTATAGATAAAAGAAGGAATTACAGGGTGAATTTCGGAAAATTAAAACTCCCTTCTATGATGGAGAGAAAGAATAAGATGTTGAAGCATGGCTTCTAAATATGATAAAGTACTTTCAGGTTTACGAATATGAAAGTAACTTAAGAGCCACGCTGGCTATTTATCAACTACAAGGAAATGCTACCTTGTGGTGGGAAGAAACCAGGATGGTTCATGCCATTGATGAGAAAATGGTGACTTGGGAGGATTTTCAAGTCAAGTTTAAAAATAGATACTTGAATGAACGCTACTATGATGACAAGGCAAAAGAGTTTCATCACTCAGATTGGGACAACTCATGATTGATGAGTTTGTAACCAAGTTCAAAATTCTATTATGCTATGTGCCTTATATCAGAGAGGAGAAGGAAAAGGTACAGAGGTTCGTAAATTGTCCGCCCACTGTTTATAAAGAAAAGATAGAGTTTGATAACCTAAAAAAGATGGATGAAGTAGTGCAAAAGGCCAGATTGTGTTACTACCAATTCAAGGGTAAGAGTGAATAAGGAAATAACTAGTCAAACAAAGGTGACTTCAGTGGAAAGAAAACAAAACCAGCCTATCTGAAAAAATTTGGGAGAAACCACCAAAGAATGAAATTCAGTAAAATGGGTGAAAATCAAACCACACAATCCCAAACTGGATCCAAACCCAAGAATGGAAATCATAAGAGGGAAGGGATTGTTAAAATGAAAGAACCTTTGAAGTGTTGGGGTTGTGGAGAACCTGATTTATTGAGGAATTGTCCACATCGAAATATCCAGACAATATAAGTACTGAGAGAGGAAACTATAGTTAATGATGTAGCCAAGAACATCTCAAAAATCAATGCTTCCTTAGAATATCGTCAATCAAAACACCAATCCACAATGGTCGAAATAGAAGGTATGATTTCTGACGATATGTTACAGTTTTAATATATCCAGGTGCATCTTTGAGCTATATCAGTTCTCAAATGGTAGAAAAATGTAAATTAAAGTCAGAAAAGTTTCAGCAGTCTTGGTTAGTCCAGCTAGCCACTGGTACAAAACGAAAAATAAGTCATAAGCTACCCCAAACAACCATAAATCTGAATGGATATCAAACAGAATTAAATGTAAATTCTGCCATTAGGGTCTTATGATGTATTGATAGGGATGGACTCGTTAGAAAATTAGAAGTCTATGATGAATTTTTTAGATAAAACCTTACACTATATAGACAAGGAGGGAAAACCTGTTATAATCAAAGGAAATCCTAAACCCATATCTGTGAGGCAAATTATAGCCCTTTAGTTAAAGAGAATTTATAGAAAGGATATCAGGGGTATTCGATTCATGTAGAATATTTGGAACAAGAAGCAAAGGAAAATCTATTAGAAACACTACTAGTGATAAAATAATTTAAAGATGTGTTTCCGGATGAAATTCCTCATCTACCCCCCAAGAGAGAAATTGATTTTTGAATTTATTTAGTGTATGGAGAAACTCCAGTTTCTAAATCCCCATATAGAATGAGCACTCCTGAATTATTGGAGTTAAAAATGCAGCTACAGGATTTGTTGGATAGAGGTTACATCAGACCAAGTGTATTCCCCTGGGGAGCACCGCTGCTATTTGTGAAAAAGAAAGATGGTACCTTTCGTATGTGTATGGATTACTGTCAATTGAACAAAATGACAATAAAAAATAAGTATCCATTGGCTAGGATAGATGACCTCTTTGACCAAGTTAGAGGAGCAACAGTGTTGTTTCCAAAATTGATTTAAGAACTGGTTACCATCAGTTAAGAATTAAAGATGAGGATATCAGTAAAACAACATTTAGAACCCAGTATGCACATTATGAATTTTTGGTCCTACCATTTCGGCTGACCAATGCAAACGCCACTTTTATGTGTTTAATGAATAGTGTCTTAAATAAATACTTGGATGTGTTTGTACTAGTATTTATTGACGATATTTTAATTTATTTAAAAAGTGGAGCAGACCATAAAGAACACCTCCAGATTGTTTTAAAACTTTCAGAGAAAATAATTTGTATGCTCAGTTTAGAAAATGTCAATTTTTTAAAGATAAAATTCAATACTTAGGACATATAATTTCAGAACAAGGGTTGGAGGTAGATCCAGAGAAGATAAAAATAATCAGAGAATGGCCTGTACCTACTGACATATCAGCTGTATGATCCTTTATGGGAATTGTAGGATATTACAGGAGGTTTGTAAAGAAAATTTCAGCCTTAGCCTACCCCATTATTTCCTTGCAAAGGAAAGGAGTAAAATTTGAATCAACCGAAAAATATCAGAATAGCTTTGAGCAGTTAAAACTTAAACTTAATACAACACCTATTCTGAAGATTGCTAACTGAGATCAGCATTTTGTAGTATGCACAAATGCTTGTGGAGAAGGATTAGGGGGATTACTATTACAAGAAAATTCTGTTATAACCTGTGAATCTAGAAAACTTAAGAAGCATGAACAAAATTATAGTGTTTATGATCTTGAGATAGTTGTGGTAATACACGCTCTCAAGATGTGAAGACCCTACCTTCTGGGAAAGAAATTTGTGTTGATGACAGATCACATCAGCCTAAAGTATTTCTTCACTCAACCATACTTGAATGCTAGGCAAGCTAGGTGGTTTTCCTTCCTGAGTCAATTTGACATGGAAATGAAACACATCAAAGGTAAAGAAAATAAGATTGTAGATGCCTTAAGCAGAAATGCTTGGAAAAGTATGAATAACATTGGAAGTAGTGTCAATTTTGACTTAGAAGGATTGGTTCAAGGAGTAGTGAACCAAGACCAAGACTATGAAAAACTTCAGATTCAAATGATGAAAAGAGAAATGAAAGGGTTTACAAAAAATAAAAAGGGGCTAATTCGTTACAGAGATAGATTGTACATTCCAAATGTAGACTCCTTAAAGAAATAAATTTTGGATGAATATCATAAAAAGCCCTATTCTGGACATCCTGGATACCAAAAATTACTCACAGCTTTGAGAAAGAACCTATTTTGGCCTGGAATGAAGAGACATGTAGCAAGTTACTTGGCTAGATGAATTGAATGTCAACAAATAAAAATTGAACATTAGTACCTAGCTGGGTTGCTGAATCCTTTACCCATTTCAGAATGGAAATGGGAAACTGTTTCTATGGACTTTATTACTTGTTTGCTAAGAACCAAATATCAGCATGACTGTGCGATGGTTGTAGTTGATACTTTAACTAAAGATGCTCATTTTATACCTGTTCAGTCTACCTTTGGGACAGCTCAAGTAGCAAATGTGTTTGTGAAGGAGATTGTAAGACTACATGGGGTTCCTAAACTGATAATTTCAGATAGGGATGCAAAGTTCACTACAGCATTTTGGAGGAGCTTGTTTGGAGGCATGGAAACTAAATTAAACTTTAGTACTGCATACCATCCCCAAACGGGTGGCCAAAAAGAAATGAAAAATCAAATTCTGGAGGATATGTTAAGGATGTATGTTATGGATAGTCCAACCAAATAGGAAGAATATTTACACTTAGTAGAATTTTCCTATAACAGCAACTACCAAGCATCCATAAATATGAGTCTGTTTGAAGCATTGTATGGATGGAAGTGCCATAGCCCCTTAAGTTGGAGCCAAATTGAAGATAAACTAATACTTGGACTAGAAACTTTACAAGAAATGGAAAAAGTTGTGAAACAAATTCAAAAAAATATCAAAACAGCTCGGGATAGGCAGAAAAGTTATGCAAACAAAAAGAGAGTTCACCGAGAATTCAGTGTGGGTGATCATGTATATTTGAGGATTAAGCCTAAGAAGAGCACTTTGCACATTGGAAGTTGTGCAAAATTAGCTCCACGATATTGTGGACCATTTGAAGTGCTAGAAATAGTAGGACTAGTGGCCTATAAATTGGCCTTACCCATTCATATTAAGGTTCATGATGTGTTTCATGTTTCTTTATTGAAAAAAATATGTACATGAATTTTCTCACGTTATTGCTTGGAATGTGATTCAGGTGGAACCAGAAGGGGAATTGCTTCCAGATTTGTTTCAAATCTTGGAGTGGGAAGAAATTGAAGTTCAGAACCAGACAGTAGCTAGGGTAAAAGTGTAGTGGAGACACTTTACACCTGAAGAGTCTACATGGGAATGAGAAGTGGAGATGATGGAAAAATATCCATCACTTTTTATAGAGTGAAATAGTTAATTTTTTTGTCGTTAACACTGAGGATGGTGTTTGTTTTTAGAGGGGGAATATGTAATACCCCTAGTTTCTATGCTTTTTAATTGATAATTGAATAAGTCCAAAGGGGAAGTGGACCCTAATGGAGAACTAGTGTGTGGATTTATTTTATTTTAATTAATAAAAATAAATGGAAAAGTTATGTGTGCAATGACTAGATTAAGAATTGAGATCTAAAACCTAAATCCATGAAGATGTGGATAAGGTGATGAGACTTTCCCACACCTTATACAAATCCTTAGAAGGAATATTAACAAAATTAGATTTGGAGATAAACATATAATTTCCTCAATGAAGAGGAAAGTAATTGGGAAGAGGAAGAAAAAGATGGAAAGGTAGAAAAGACAGCTTTAAAGTACCTCAATGAAGGAAAACCTAGGCAAAATAGGAAGAAAGCATCTAGAAATTTCTGGACGTAGAAATTAGAAATAGGCTTGGGAAGGCATAGCTTAAATAAGCTGCTCCAGGATAGAAAAAGGGTTGTCTATCACTGGAAGTTAAGGTCTTGGCTCAGGGGTGAGTTACGGATAGAGAACTCTACGGTTGGGAGGAACTAGTCATATAAATTGGTATGCACACCTAACAAAACTTTTACAACTGACATTATTTTCAAGTAGGGATTAAGTGATAGCTGATTTGGAAAGTATTAAGGTAAAATTTTGTGTAATGGTTGAAGTTAAGACTTGTAGATTCTACTTAGTTTAATTATCAAGTAGTATAATGATCTATAATTGATCTATACATTTAATAGTTTATGTTACAGTGGTAACATTTAAATCTATATGGTTGTACGGATAAAGTCAAGTTAAATCTAACTTCCAGAATGTCTAAGTCTGATAACAAAATTAAATATGGAGTTAGGATTTTAACCGAGAATAATTCTATTTCATTTAAATAGTTAAACTGTTATTATAAATTGACAAAATTCTCAAAGAGAAATACTACTATGTGTATATTTCATTAAATTTCATATCTGATGAAAATAACTCTACACAATTGTAAATAGAGTCTATTGTACAAGAACATAATACTGTATTAAGTACAAAACATAGTGGCAGAAATAAGTAATAGAGGAATAACCAGAACATAAAAGTTGTCCATCCCTATTAAATTTAAATCTGAAACAAAAGTTATAAATACCAAAGTTTTACTAGTCTGCCAACAAATGGAACTAGCTATCCATAAATATATAGAAACTGAGATATCTATATGCAAGTATTGAAATAAAACATTAAATACATAATTGAAGATAATTTCTTTACGATTAATCTTCTGGTCTACCTAGCTCATAGGAAATTCTGATTTTGTGACTCAAATCTTCTTCATAACTGAACTTAAAATCGCCATTTATTGTTGCAAATTAAAATTTTCATTATACCAAAATTTTCATTTCTCCATAATAATAATGAGTCTCCTTAGCTTTCAAAAAGTATAGTAAGCCAGTAAGTATATATTCAAAAGCACTAAATTTAGTGATGAGATAGGAAATTATTAATGGATTCTCAGTTTCATAATAAGAGAAGGAGAATAGATGCTAATACCGAGATATTATAAACGCACGACAAAGCTTAATAAAATCAATCAACATTCTAACTAAATTCAAAACAAAGGAAATTGATTTTCCTGGAAATGATAGAATAATTATAAAGCCCTTATTTAACTCTTGTAAAGGGAATGAATAGATAGTATAACACTTTATACGAAATTATACGACCAGGATTATGTAAACGAAAACAATACAATTATAAATAGTATTGTATGGAAGAAAAATTAAAATACACATATATGTATGTGGTTCAAGTTTAATCAAATTACGAATATAGGAAAAATATAAGAGCGAAACAACAGTATTCAGTCATAAACACTGTCACAGTATGAGTTCGATAGGAGAACGTTATGTTAAAAATTTAACATAGTCCCGGATGGGACGGTATGCCAGAAATGTGCTAAATAATTCATCTGGCAAATAAAAATGCAACCTAGAACCATACCGAGGTCTAATTATAACAAATTCGAACAATATCCCACGAGCTGACAAATCAGGAAAGAGAACCCATGAAGAGGAGAAATTCTGGGATGATGTACCGACCTGCGTCAAAAATGAAGGGTGTAGATAAATTTAGCTATTGGTCACTTAATCAAATTCATCATGGAAGAAGACACAAGGTCGGTTTTACCTGCACATTCCAAATGAAGGATTTACAATCTAAATATAGAACGGAATTAATTAGAGAACTAACTTAAAAACTCGAATTTAAAATCCTTACATTGGTAGATATTATTCGTTAGTAGTACCTACCTATCACCACAAAAATTAACTACTGTCATTTACAATGGTGAGCATAGAGAATAAAACGTGGACCGAGGTTGACAAGCCCCGAAATAAATCCAATTAAACAATGTTATTATGTGATAGCTTTACCAGCACATGAATTTCAAAGCCCTATCCTAAAACGTTGGGATGTCCCTTATGCTGCTATGTGTATGCCCATCGTACTGGAACTAAACACAGTTAAATTACCAAGGGCCAAAAATATATGGGGTTTGTCATTTTGAGTAAATTAAGAAGCCAGAATGCCAAACGAAATTTATTAGGAGAATACCTGACTCATCAAAGAGGAAAATTCAAAATCCCAAGGCCACTGGTTTATCCACAAATATAGATGAGAAATGTTAAAAATAAATCTAACGAAAATCATGAACTGTATATAACGAATGATGAATAAGAGTGACGGAATTTCTAAAACTCAACAATTATATGTATATGGAACTGGAACTTCTTTACGCAGAGAAAATTCGAACCAGTAAACCTAGAACGCAGAAATACAGAAACGATACTTACCAGCCATCGAAATCCCTGAAGCGAGATGGGAAAGTCATATTGGCATGTAGTCGACGAAATATCAAGGAGTGCTCAGGTTCCATCAAAACCGAGATACGAGCTATGGCTCTTGAGATGAAGACAAAAAGAATAAACTATATTGTAAATTTCATCTTTTAACTAGAAGTTCGTTTAAAACCCTAACTTGTTTCAACCATACACGTATCAATAGATTTAAATCCTCCCTCGAATTACTGCATCTAGATTTTGAACATCGAAACCATAAGTGATAAGTACAAGAATGTGTTACATCATGGACAGAGAAATTTAAAGTGCAGGACAACTAAAATTATGATCACGGTTCCCTAAGAAATCACTGGGCTCAAGACAAGTTTCATGACCTGGCCACATTAACAGCGTTCCAAGTTGCATACATCAAACTAGGTTAAAGATAGGGTAAAGTACTTTGAGTTTCTGTTCACACTCAATTTGTGTACTGACAATTTTAATAAATGTAAAATTGCAGATATGTTATCATTTAATATCTTTATGATGGAGACAATAACAAAAATATTTCCTTTATGTGACAGTATGAGTGGCAAAAATGCATAACGCTTCAAATTTATTACCGGAGCTACAAAAAACCAACATTTAAAATTCTAAAATCTGTCAAAGGGTTGTATGCAGTGAGAATAAAAGGAGGAATGAATCTCAAGAATCATGGTAATATAAAGTGGAAAAGAAAACAAGAATTAAAGTAAAAATTTATAAGGTATCATGCGGGATATGATTAGTGCATTTATGTAAGTATGGGGTAGTGAAATATATTAACAAGAAGAACCTTGGGTGATATGTAGATTTGATAGAAGGAAATTGGTTAAAAGGATATATATATATATATATATATATATATATATATATATTAGGTGATGAGGACATACATGTATATATATTCATCCAAGGTAATATAGAATGGGATGAGGTAAATAAGTCAACTAAGAATAACATAAAGGAATAAGGGAGTGGAACATTTATCAACTAGAGTGGTTTTTCATAGTCTTCTTTAATAAATGAGTTCTCATTTCAGGTTCCCTAAACCGAGAACTCATAATTGATTCTTAACTTCATTGGGTCTCGTGTTAGAATCCCTTCTTGGGTTTTCTAGTTCGTAAGTTTTTTCTCTCTCTAGACAGAATCTCAATTTCTCATTAAAGCCCCAACTTGTTAAACATTCCTTTCCATGATTCTGAATTTCCTTTCAGTTGTTTTTTTATCGATAGCTCCCGGCTCATCATGCAACATATGCATATGGTTTGAATTCCATGGGAATTTAGTTTCACTTCTGTCTAAATGGTTAAAACATTTTTAAGTTTATTATAGTGCATAGGAATGAGCTATTCTCCTTAAATCGAATATATATATGTTCTTATAATACTCGGGGACTCTTTCATAAACATTCCCTTTATTGTTTTTGAATTAATATGTACATTGCGTACTTCTCGGAACTAATTAAGTCCCTTTTTTTTATGACTGCAGACGGAACATCTTAACGCAGCCCATAAGGTAATAACTTAACTTTTCTTAAATTTAAGTTCTACCTCTTTTATTTATGGTTGTTTCTACAATCCTTAACTAGAACTAAGTTTTGGCTCTATCTCTTGCAGGTATATATATATATATATATATATATATCACCTACTTATGGATTGGTATACATCCACTGATCTTGGCTACTTGATCATAATATGTGGACTGTTGTTATCTAGGTTGGTCTAGGTACCCATCGGGTTTTCTGATATGGAACTCTGCATAAATTTTCTTAGAGATCTTATAGTTTCCTATAAATGGAAAAAGTTTCCTTCTGTATATAATTTTTCATAAACGGATGTTATTTAAATTTTACAACTCTATGGACTTGAAAATTTATAATGATGTAATTATATACTATATGGAAAAACCTTTTTTCTTCTTTTAATGAAAGTATGTTGTAACTTGTATATAGTACTTTCTTTGCAATCATTTTTGACTTATATTAATCTTTACTATATTCATACTGAACAAATATGTTTCATGTTCTATGTAGTGTTTCCCAGTTGATAAATTATTTTTCTCACTTATGATACAACATAGAAATTTGATTAACATTATTATGTACTCACTTTTTTTCAAGCATACTTATTTCTATTCTATATTAGTTTCTAAATTGGAGTTACTAGTTGTAAACTAATATTAGAATTGAAATATTAATTCAATAACAATTTCCTGAGAGTGACCTAACCTCAG